>JAQIWN010005183.1:0-10218 GCA_034699025.1 Entomobrya cf. arborea Gr-Col-00668 | reverse complement strand
ATACATATTATACGTGTTGTACGTGTGGTGAACTACTGTGTATTGAAAATATATAGTACAATAAGGTAATATTTTTTGGAAAAAAAAATCTTATATATTTTAAAAAAGATTCAAGGATAAAAGTGAGCAAAATGCAGTACTAAACTGAAATGTGAGAAAAAAAAATGTTAAAAGGGTAGCTTATATATTTGATGTTGTATGAAAGAAAGAAACGAAGGGTATTTTTGGTCCTTTCCTGATTTCATTTTGATTAGAAGAGTATTAGAGAGAGCTAGAAAATGTACTAATTTTTAATTTTCATGGTGGTCCTATAAAAATTTAAAGAAATCAATACTTTTTATTTTTTTCAGATTGAATAAGAAATATGGAAAAACTTGAGCATCAATAGGAGTCTACCATTTTTACGCGTTTTTTTTGTCATCTTGCTTGACACTAATTTTAACTGAACTTGTGAATCAGTCTTGTAAATTAATTAATTTTAATTTTGTGTTTAAATGGGGGTGATTCTGATAAAATGAACTGAGAGAACTTTATCTCCGTCTGCTAGTGCAGGCAGGCGTAGATACGGGAATGGAAGAAGGAGACTTTGAGAAAGAAAAAATATTTTGACGTCTGTGATTTCTAGTTTTATAATATTATCTGTTAACCCCAATCCTTATAATATTCCTGTTCAACTAAATACAACTTATTCTTAAAATGCTGTGAATCTGCTTTCACCAGTGAAGTCTTGTACATTTTCATTGTACTACTATTTCTCATATTCAAGTGTGTGTAAAAGATTGCAACAAGAGAAGAGAAAATCGTTTTAAATGTTCTTTTTTTTCTTGCATTAAATTTTTATTTTGAGTGATTAGTGACGGTGGTGAGCTGTATAGTAATCATATTTTTACCAAGAATCTTGTTGAATGTTTTTGGATTTGCTGAATGGAAAGTGTTTGGTAGTCATCATCATTCATCAATCCAAAATTTAAGCAAATATTTGTTGACAAACGCAAAACAACGAATGATTGTCATGTCTCTCGGTTTCTTATCAGTGTGATGTGATAAAAATTATTTTGTTTGTTTTTATAAACGTACAAATAAGCGTTTTTCAATTGAATGAATCTTCGTAAACACACGCTGGTTTCGTGAAATTAATGCTGACAGGATCAGCCATTTGTTGGATAAATCTTCGTCTTAAATTTAGACCAGCCTCAACTGAATACAATAACTCAAACTTGAAACATCAATAAAACAATTGCCTTCATTTTTAGTAAAGTAGCAAGTCCGCAATTTCTGTGGAATAAATTACACTAGATTCGGGTGTAATTTTTGGAACCTCACATTTCATTCAAATAGGTAAGCAGAGTTTATAAATTCTACCATATATTATTATTATAAGTGTAGCTCTAAAATAAGAATAGGCATTTTGTATCTCTATTTACCGTTAACACCAGTGACAATTTACCTTTCAAGAGATCAGCTACAACATTATTATTGGTTGCATAAAAGTTATAAATTATAGTATCGCGATCAAGTAAATTTGCGTTGCATCATCATCATTCACATGTAGATTTTAAAATTCAAAACAATGAATTTTTTAAAGATGTTCTAAGTTCTATCCAAGCATTGATATAAAATTATATGGATACATGGAACAATTTTTTTTTTACTCTGCGCGGCTCCCTTTTGCCCTTTGCAAAAAAATCTGTTATATAAATATATACATGCATACGTCATTGGGCTACCAACAAATAGACAGTTAGACTGGGAATCTAATAATATAACTTTACATTCCAAATCCAAAGAAAACCTATATACCTTTTACCCTTTCAAAAAGAAATCAAGGAAAAAAAGTCAACGATGTGTCGTAGATGTACGGTATCAAGAAAGTAATGTACATTTTCATCTAATTTTATTCTTGTAAACTTAACTTTCCAGGTCAAACTTTAAAAAGCTTTTAGTGTAATACCCACTTTAGTAAAATATATCATGTCGAAGCTGCTTTCAGGGGGATTTCTGAGTTTTGAAAGAAAATAACTTAGGAGTAAATCAGTGGAAAAGAATATTAAGAGAAAAGTGCATTTGGTAGACGAAATTTTTAAACTTAACATAGTTTCAATGACTATGACTAACATCGATCGTTAAAACAATATGCATGTAATCAACCAGCCTACTACTGGCAGTGATGATAAACATTTATTAACTTTTTAACCTTGAGGTATGTATACACATGCGACAATCGATATTAACGTTGATGTCGGATATGAAATGGGACTCAAGAATATAAAAATGCTATAATTTAAAAGACATCTCTTACCACGTGTGTAATCATACAAAGACTCATAGCTTCGAGAGCCTAATTGATCATGTAATAACCATAACTTTCTAATTGCACATTATTAAACCAAATTATACTTGACGTTTTACTAGCCATAATTAACTTGATTATTTGGTGCCACAAATGACAGATATTCGTTCATGTGTGCTGCTTTACGGTAGATAACGATTGAAATCAGATCTTAAACTTGATATTAAATGTTACACAGAACTACACACGTTAATACATGCATACATTCAGTTAAATCAACACTACCAACAGGAAGGTTTATTAGGTTAAGTTTATAGTGTGATCATTAAATATGCCTTGGGATAGATTCAGAATTCAGATAGATTACTATTAAATCTCTAGCTCTATTTCTGCCTTGTTTAATTCATAGTACGTCATATTGTTATATATGTAATGTACATAGTGCATGTCTAATTGTTAATTATATTACGCTATTCTCATAATACACAGAATTGGATTCTACAAAATTAAGTTTTACTTGTAGATAATTTCGTGGTATAGTGTAAATTACACTATTTGGTTTGTTTCGTGACTTTTATTTCACGTATATGGAAATGGAATATGGACAAATAAAGTAGCACACTTCAATAAACTACTAATAGGATAGTCAATCTTCCATAGTTGGTCAATAATGAGGAATGGAATGATAGCTATCAAAAGAAGTGATAAAAATAACAAGTCATCATGAAATAATATTTTGTGTTTGATGTTCATTGGCTGAATTTTAATCCAAGTGGGGATAATGGAAGATTTTACACTTCCATCCAACCAACATCATCGCATTTATATGGGCTCAACAAACAATACGTAATCGACGCTGCAATGATTTTAGGTTATTTATGAATGAGCATAAACATAGTTCTCATATATATTATAGATTTTATATACAGTACATGTTACTTTTGCTGATAGTTGATAGCTTCTCATTTAACGACGAAACCCAACGATTGTGGTTTCCCATTTTTTTTATCAAAAAACAACTTCAAAACCATTTATTTACGCACAAACAATTACGTGTTCAAGTAATAAGAAGGAGACCATGTGAGCACTGAGCGAAATGTGCTATATGCACTATGCATCATCAAATCAAGTTAAAATTATGTTTTTGAATGGTGACTTCGTCAATTATAATTTGCAAAGTTTCGCTATATCCCCCCAATATGGTGAACTAGTATGAATGTATGTGTGTACAGATCACAAAAGCGGTGGGCAATATAAATATAATTACGGAAGTAGTATGCGTGAATTGGCAGAGAACCATAAAGAGCTGCTGAGCTCTTTTGTAAAAATCGTAATCCTTGCCTTGCCCAAATGTATTATTGCCAACATCGCCAACTGTGCTTCCTCATCATCATGGTCTCTCTCAGAGAGCAGAGAGTAGTATTTTTAACCAGAAGTCCTCCCTCACCCCACGTTACAGTTATATTTTTTTACTTTCAAACGCATGGTTTAAAATAAATGGAATTCATGAAAGTTGGCTGACAGTTTTGGAAATTGAGAGAGCAGAGAAGAGAGACAAGAGATGAGTTATTGCAATATCTGAACAACAATAATAATCATGAGCATATGCACATGCATAATTAATTCTTTAAAGTTTATAAAACAATTGACGTATTTATAAGAAATAAGTTGTCACTGATCAGAGGCTAATCGCAAAACAGCGCACCGTGCACTATCGTACTCAAAATATTTTAAAGTCCAAAACATCAAATTTCTATAATCTCTAACATTAAGATTAACTACATATGTTGCATTTAAAAATATACTATATGGTTTTCTTTGGTTAGAGATTTCTTTTTGATAATTGTCATTACACTACACCCCTTTTTACCTGTGGTTTTCATGTCCCAGATACAAACTTTGGGACACTGCAATGACGATTGAGGATGAAAAAAGAACAAAAAAAGTTGATAAAAAATAACAATGGTTTATCCCTTCAATTTATCTTCCTAAATACTTTACATCTTTAAATAACGTGTGATTTAGACTATAGACGTCACGTCAAGTAGGTAGATAATCATAACAATGTTGTTGTAAATTTTTGAAACACAAAAATTATAGGTTAGTGGGTAGAATAGGAGCGGCACAGGAAAGGGGAAGGAAACATGCAATTTTGTATTGCAAGTACTTAAAATGACTACGTCTGCGTCTGCACTCTACACCTTGCCAGTATTTCATGACAGTTAGTTAGGTGAGGTGGATATAGTATAGTTATGGACATTAAAGTCAGAGATGCAGTACCGGTTCAGGTGTAGACAATTAATTAGATAAGCAAAATGTACAATTGTACGTAAGCACTACAGCACATGAAGTGTTTTCTTCACTTTAATTTTTTTAATGTGCTAAATGCAGTGCAGTCATACAAATATACACACATAGACACATATAATTGTGAGCATCCTTATAAAAAATTATTTCGATAACTTGTTTTTCTTGCTCACACTTTGTGTAAATTCAAGTATGTGTAGGTACGCAAGAAAATAAAATGACATGAAAAACCTAATCAATTTCACACTATTATTTAGAGACATGATTTTAATTATATTTTAAAAATGTACTATCATAATTATATGCAATACAGAACAGAGATGCAATCTTGTTGATCAGTGAGATATCTTTGAAGAGATAGTTGATACTATCAACTTGATAGTACAACAGTTATAAATTGTAAAAATACAAAGTTTACAAAATAAGTATAATGCAATGAAAGTACATCGTGATATTGCGTATTATGTTGTTTTTACGCAATGTGTTTTGGTAGGTTTAACAATAGGTTAGTATGACTGCATGACTCTGACATTTGACGATTCTAAACTGTCGTGTGATAAGATAAGAATGAGAACTAGAGCTTCGACTTTGTGTGAAGGCTGGAAGATTGAACTGTGCACTTTGCAATTTGTAACTCTTCGGTTTTGTTTAGTTGACAAACCTATATCGCTCGTCTTGAAAAAAATAGAAAGTAATTTTGTTTTACAACTTTACAAATTATAATAGAAACCCAAAATGCCTAAATATCTTTCTCGTAATCTTGGAAAAAACAAGGTTCAGTTTAACTTTTGCCAAGTTTTCGATCTATTTTACATAAAATGAGATTAAAATTCAGACAGAATATATTTTTTTCGAAAGTAGGTACTCATGCAATGAAATAGGCAGAAAATTGAGCTTGAGCTCATCCTTTTTTTGTATCTACCAGTTTTCTCAAGAAGAAGAAAATAAACCGTTTTCAAAAATATCTCAAAATGTTATCTTAAATATTATTTAATTTTGCTGCTAAAAGATGTTAAAAGTACAAGCACACAGGAATAACTAACATATTTAAAAATGAAACCTTTCGTCATCCATCATTAGCGCATAAAAATAACTTTTCATCTATTCGTTCGTGTTTTTTTTTCTCAGGCAGCCAGTCAGCCTTGTATGCTTTTCTCATTATATTTTTTAAGTTAATAATTTCCCCAGTTTACCTACATCATCATCATCATCAGATCAAGTCGTGATTTTGAGACAATAGAGATAGTTTTTTAAAAAGATGCTCGATACTCAATTATAATCATTATGTGGTTTGGTTTAAGGCTAGATTAGATGGAGTAGGTAGACTTTTGTTGTGATGATGAGTTTTGCGTGATCCGTAAGATTAAATATATGCACAAAATCGTTATGTTTTTTGTACCTTTCATGATAATATTATTAAAATGCAACTTTATACACCATAAAAAATAATATGCGTATGTTGTATTGTATTATGCTCTGTTTTTATACCGTGGGTGGTAAAGCTGCGTAACAATATACTATCTGATGTTATTAGCAGGCTACAAAAATCTAAAATGCCCTTACAAAGATTTTCAAAAAAAAAATTGAGGATGTGGAAAGAAAAATGCGTGACGTCTTTCACTTTTTTATAAATCTCTTTTGTTTGCAGAAGTTTACCACTTTACTATTTACCGTGTATAGAGTAAGTAGAAAGATAATTTTTTTGTGAGTTATATTGTAACACATGAATTGCATCTTTGCCTGCATTATTGCATACACGCACACTCATTTTTTAAATGAGCTTCTCTACTCGTCTCGTGTTTATTGTCCTGTTTTTAGATATGCTCTGCTGCATGTCTAATTTTTTTCAAGCGAGAGGATGGTTTATAAAAATTTAATATAAATGGTTATAATATGGCATATGGCATGGTGTAGCGATGATGATTATGCCATTTTCTCATTTTTTCAGATTTAGAAGATACGCCATTTCGACTTTACTTTACAGTCACTTTTTTACGCGTGTGATATGACATAAATCTTCACAAAAACTATCCCTATTACCCATTGTACTGATTTGTTCTATAAAATAGCTAAAAAATGTAAAGTTACGCATTGCTATTTATAGATACTATATAAAGTATAGCTATTTAGCTGTGTGGTGTGTGGTATCGCATAATGTTAAATGTAGTAAGAAAAATCAACACGATCAACAATTACAAAGTACTTACACAACAAAGATATATGATTCCCACGCACAGCGCAGAGCGCAGCGACTATAATACTTTAATAAAAACGTGTACAAGTAATTTAAAGACTAAATTGTATGTACAATAAATGCAAAAAAAAAATTATATAGGCTGTTGGATTTAGAGCACTGGTTAAAAAGACCTTTTTACATGTTTAATGATTTAGATAAAAGTACAATATTTACAGGCTATTGTTCATTGTTGTAGGCAGGGATCATGTATGTATGCAAACTAGATGTCTTTTACATATTTCTTTCCTTTATAACATGTTATACGTCTTGAGAGCTTCTCGGCTAGGTTCAGGTTCAATCGATTATCAAGAAAAAAAATTGATGTCAGAGATGTGATGTGGCACTTTTTGATTTCTGTTAGATAAAAGTCTATGCACGCCAATGCATCATGCATAGATGCTACTATGTATGATACTACGGCACTAACATTAACATTACATATTCATTTGCATACTATTGCATATTATAATCGGAATCTGACTACAATTTTATCTAACGATAATGATCTAATAATGGTAATGGCTATAGTTTTATTTTTGTCCTTTCGATTTAGCTCTCGGATCAATTTACCTTTAACCTTTGCACAGCTATCTTCCATATCACATTGTTTAATTTTACTACATATAGCGAATGTTATGACATGACGAGAGAAAGGACCTTTACTCTTTATGTTCTTGGAACAACACGGGCTACAAAACAGAAACTAGACGCCAGTAATATGGCACTGTACACTACGTCGTCGACGCGCCAGTAATTGCGATTTCATCCGAATTTACATAATAGCCAAAACTGCATTAAGAAAGCTTTCCCTACTTCCAATTTTCTGATGGCAGACTATGCTTCCAGTGGAAGCGTTGTTATTGTTAGTTGGGGAATGATGATTACATTTGATTACCTTTTGTCATAAAAACGTTTTGAATGTAGACTAATTTCCACTTTTCTTTAAAAATGTAAATTGATGTCTCTTTTGGACACAAATACTTTTAGCAGAAAGTCGTAAGGAGCTTTCCTTCTTTGTTTAAAAACGTTACCGAAGATAAATCTCACTCATTTCTCAATCCGAGCGATGTTCGATAGAAAACAGAAATTGGAAATGAACTTGAGTAAATAGATTTCCACATATATTATCTGCAGCCAGAACACAAGCAAACAATTTATGCAGTGGATGGTGGAAAGTGGAATTTAAATTTTATGTAAAAAAATGTAAAATGCATGTGCTCAGAAACCTAAGTCGGCAATTCCTTTACATTTTAGGGTTGAACTGAACTTGAATGATCAATTAACTTTATGAACAATTAAAACGGAAACAGACAAGCAACAACATAACCACTTCTGTGAGTGATTCGTTTCTCATTTCATTTAATCATTAAATTCATGTGTTTGTGAAATTGAGACACGTCTACGAAAAACGATGATACAGAAAGAGATGCATTTGAACAGATGACTGAACGTGTACCGAGCTGACCGTGAAGTTAATTGAGCACATTACATTTCCGACTTTAGTACTTTTTGTCCAATTTTTATTTGAAGCAAAGAAAAATAGCAAATCTAGTAAGTTTTAGATATTTTGGTTTTTCGTGGTAGTTCATGACTGAACAGTGGTTGAGATTTGTGGGCGTCGTTTCCACTTCAACTTTCAGTCCGTGACACACCGCAGCAGGGTATTGTAGTTGGGTGAAACGTGCTCCAGTAAAGGTATTAATGATCAGATCATGCAAGGCAAATGGCAGAGAACAGTGTTTTAGTTTAAGTTAGGATAATAGGAATAATTTATCGTTAAATATTGTGCCCTTTGTTTGAAAATCTCAATTATAATTCTTCTTTTTTCTTTTTCCAGATTTTGATAAATCATCATGGCTGACGTAGTGGATCCGGAAACGCTGCTGGAATGGCTAAGCATTGGTCAGGGGGAAGAAAGAGACATGCAGCTGATTGCGCTGGAACAGCTGTGTATGCTGCTTTTGATGTCAGATAATGTGGATCGTTGTTTTGAAATGTAAGAAAAAACATAACTACTGCAATTTTTTGAATGTATGCAATGTGCTTTTAGGATTATTACATTTTTTTGCAACGTAATTTAATCTTTTCTGTTTTTCGTTATATTCTAGTTGTCCACCCAGAGTTTTTCTCCCAGCTCTCTGCAGAATATTTCTGGATGAAACAGCTCCGGAATCGGTTTTAGAAGTAACTGCTCGTGCTCTCACCTATTATTTGGACGTGTCGGCAGAATGTACCCGAAGGATAGTGTCTGTCGATGGAGCCATCAAGGCTATCTGCAATCGATTAGTCGTGGCTGAGTGCAGCTCTAGGACGTCAAAGGATGTTGCAGAACAGTGTATCAAGGTAATTCCGCTTATTGAGCAAGATTCTCCTACAAATCATTACAATTTCTTGTATTTAACCATTTGTGCTATATGAGCTGGAACTACAGTCATTTATATGATTATGTCAACATGTATGTTTGAACAAAATTCCAGTAAACTTCTTGGAGTTACTCAAGCTTTTATTTTGTTAAGTTTGCTGATGGTTATGAACATGACATGTCATTAAGACGGATTATAGTGTTTTCCTTTCTGACTTTGTTTATTTGCCAATGCTTTTAGGTACTGGAACTCATATGTACCAGAGAAGCTGGAGCTGTTTTTGAAGCAGGTGGATTGAATTGTGTGTTGTCCTTCATCCGTGATAATGGAAATGTGATTCACAAGGACACCTTACATTCATCGATGGCCGTTGTGTCACGTTTATGCTCTAAAATGGAGCCGCAAGATGTAACCACATGCGTGGAGAGTCTTTCAACTTTACTACGGCACGATGACTCAACTGTAAGCTTATGAACTTTACATGTCCAGATGTGACTGAGGAATAAATGTTATAATTTCGTTTTCTTAAAAATATAAATATTTTTTAGGTTGCTGATGGTGCATTACGCTGCTTTGCGTCACTTTCGGATCGGTTTACTCGACGTGGTGTTGATCCAGCTCCATTGGCAGAACATGGATTACTTAAAGATTTATTAGCGAGGATGTCTAGTTCTTTGGGAACTTCTGTGAATGCGACAGCCACTAATACATCTAATACAACAACTGGTGCCACAGGAGTTTCGTCTGCTGGAAATACACCGGGTGAAGGAAAGAATACTGCTAGCGTTTCCACAATTATAAGTTTATTATCGACCTTGTGCCGTGGATCTCCATCTATCACTCATGTACGTCTTAAGTCATCAATGTCGAACATAAACCTTGACGAAATAAAGTAGCATGTAAAATATTAATAATGAGACCATGTTTTTTTGCAGGATTTGCTCCGTTCGGAATTACCAGATGCCATTGAAAAGGCTCTCAAAGGAGATGAAAGGTATTTAAAAAGGCATTAAAGGAAAACT
>JAQIWN010005182.1:0-10218 GCA_034699025.1 Entomobrya cf. arborea Gr-Col-00668 | reverse complement strand
TTGTGTACCGAACTTAGAAACTCCGGGATGTACTCCAACCTGATACATATCAAAACGCACACTGTCTGGGGCAATAGTATGCAGCATCCAACCGTTTAGAATAACCATTGCCTTTTCTAGAAAGCGCACAAAACCAAAAAAATGTTGTCGTTCTTATAATTAGTATACACATTGTAGGACCTTTGTCACGTCAAATGAATGATATAAATCCATGTGACCTTTTCCCACTTATCTCGGGTCACGGTTGACTCGTGGATCCGAAATTTCATCACAACTGGTCATAACGCATGAACGAGGTTTAGCGTTATTCTAGACTTCTAGTTATCTTGTTGGGTTGCTGGAATGGTAGTAGTAAATTGCTTGAACTTTTCAGCTGGTGTGATACAAGTATAATAGCAATAGCATTCAGATTTTCTATGTCAATCATATGATATGAGGCTGATACACAATAACAACAACGTTATACGTGTATGTGTACTCAAGTACGAATCAGTTCATTTTCTGTATTCCACAATCCACTAATGTTATGATGATAACTTAAATGAAAATCGTAACACATACAACATTTTAGTTTTTCAAAGCTGAATCGACGACGGCTGATAAAAATATATTTATTGTCGATATTTGTTAAGTATCCGTATGAATCATCGTCATAACAGCCAAATATGCTATTTTAATGGCTATTTTTACTGCCTATTAATTATGCTAAATGGGCAGTAGGAAAAGAAGGAACTGCAACGGGGTGAAATATTTTTAAAACATCTATAGTTAAAAAGTGTTTAGCCAGCCTAAAAAAGACAAATGCCAATTTGTAACTTTGTCCAAGATTATCAGTGATGACGTTGTTTAAAAAGCTCTAAATGGCAAACGTCTGTCAAAAGAAATAGAAAATGTATTAAGAATTAGGACAATTCTACGTGTGAAGTAATCTGTATTAAAAAGTAACATGGTTGATTGGACTGATACAAACTGATTTTAATAGAAGGCACAGATCTTTTTACGTTATGCTAGTTAGAATTTAGTTTCTTTTGCTAGATGATGGTTTAATATAAAGAATCAAGAGTGCGAGTGCAATCATGTGATAACGAACATTGGTAATGTTTTTTGAGATTTTCTGTTAAAGTGGCCAGATAATTATTAGTGACGTTTGTGGTGAAAGCAGTGACGACGATGATAAAATTTCCAAGATTCAGCGTCTTCGAGGCACTATGAAAGAAATGATTGTTGTTTTCAATGAGAGACAAAACTTTTGTCAGTTTTATCCCGTTTCCTTAATAAAGTTTGTGGATCATTACGTTTAATTGCTACACGACGTTGGGAGTCATTGTAGAGAGAACAAAGGTAAATACGTAGTTTTTATTTTTACAATGAATTTAATGAAAATGGGTTAGAAAATTGGGATTTTTGTCCTTTACCTGTTCTTCTTTTTTCTGTGCTGAAAAAATTACCTGTTCGCCTTTTAGTGTTAGTATTGTTCTTCAAGTGGCTGGCTTACAGACAAACATGAATTATTCTGCAACGACAATAAATATTCTTCCCCCGTCATCTGGTTTTAATTAAGTTATAACTGAAAGTTAGTACTTTTTCATTGAAACTTCCATTAATTTTACTGCAAATCATTCGTTCACGCAGTGACCATCATTCAGCACAGAATTGCTAAAACCATCTCTTTTATTATAAGCTGAAAGTTGGGATGCGAAATGGTCTTGACAAAAAACAAATTCTTGCAACCATCATTGCCAAGAGGGGTAATGGATGTCAAGTCGAATATTTTACTGTACATTTAGCAAAGCTTTAATACATATGCTGTGAAGCACTCTTTTTTATAGCAGTTTCTGCTGTTAGTAGTACTAGTTTTTCTGGTAAATTTTCATCAGTAATTTGTTTTTTTGTAATATTAATGCGCTGCGTGTGCATACCACCGATTCTTCTAGCCTTGCAAAATGCATGCACTCATTCTCCAGTCACATGATAATTTCCTTGCAATGAGTTAGGTACGTTTGATGGGTGCTGCTGATGATGATGATGTGATGAAATGATTATGATGCAATCAATGCAATGTCATTGTTGGTGAAATGCAATATATAACCATCTTCATTACTACATGTCAAGCTAAAGTCAAGTAACATCAGATATTTTTTATCATGAGGTCTAGTCATTGTCAGTTTTAAGTATATTACAATCTAATACATTATTCTATTCCCTAATTAATTCACCAGAACCTTCATTAGTAGTGTTCACAGTTCGTTGATGAAGTTTTTTAAGTTGGTGTAAACAGCTGATTTTGTGATATCATTTTTAAACGCTTTTCAATTGTAAGTACAGTTAAGGTACAGTAATTTATTGTGAGATTCCAATGACTATACTTAATTTTAACACATTATTATCAGCTTTATTACATAGGTCTTTTGTTTTTAGTGCTTGTAATTGCAGTTTTAACTTTAACAAGTGTGTAGTTGTTTTTTTTGTGTAAAGGATACTTGTCTAGCCTTTGTTTACATTGCAGTGTTTACAAACTAGTAATTGGTAAAATTCTGCTTGTACTAGAGATCATTTAAAAGACGTCATCTATACATTTCGAAATGTGCGAAGTTACATCTGTGCGCATCGTCTTCATGTAGATGTTGATGTAAAAATCTTTGGCTGAAATAAAATTATTGTTGTCCTTGTAGAAAGCCCTAGATCACTGAAAGTATATGTCTATTTAGTAAGTGTGCAATGGTATACTTACTTGTTTATCTGTGACGATCGGTATGAATGAGCAAATAAAGTTGTTAGTGGTTGTTGCTGAGGATCATGCAATACTAAATGTGAAATGTGCATCACCGGATAATATTTATCAAAGATAAGCAGGGATGAGCAGGAGAGATGACAGATTGTAATCATGGGTCAACCAAACGTGAAAAAAACTAAGTAACATAGATAGCATGATCAGAAGAGAGGCGATCAATTAGTTAAACGTGATGTTATTTTAGTGTGCGTAGGATGGAATATGTAGGTATTATTAATTTTGAGGATGGGTAATATATAGTTTGTATTTGTGCGTTGATACATACTCAAAAGATAGATATTGAGATCAGGCCATTTCTGTAAAATTGGTTAACGATCTAAATTAGTCGAAGGTTCAATTTTTTTTATGATGAAAATATTAACCACGTTTTTGCCGTTTTTGTAATTGTTGCATGTATTAATTTTGATGTTGTTTGTTTGTTTTTAGGCAATTTTAATCTTTACTATTCCTGATGGAGCGAGGAAAAAATAGATTATCAAATTTTGTTTGAAACTATTTGTCATTTAACTGCGTGGGAGGATCCGTGATCACTAGTGAATGTGATCACGAGCACCAACCTGTAAACCGTTGAAGTGATGACGGATTCGTCTGATAATCAAGTTGCTGCTGAAAGTGGAACTGAAGGACATCAGACCAGCACTACTGTTCCCATTGCCGCCATTTTTGCTAACCCCGGTGGCAGTACTACTGATTCAGTTTCTCCATTGAGCACTTCTGCGGTCTCTGTGGTAGGTGTCGAAGCAGTCGGTATTCATACCCAAAAGATAAATTCCGGAGAAGTTAGTGAAGGAGCACAAGGATCTGCAGGAGAAAACTCAGCTGTTAGGATCCCAACTAATTATGTAACTCCTGAAGTTATCATTAATGTAACAACTTCAGCTCAAAACTTGTCGCCGTCACCATCATCTTCCAGCACAATAGACAGTTCATCCACTCCGGATAGGGTCACTATTTCTATTATTCAAAGTACAGTTGATAGACTGACTAGTTCCCTGACATCGCCTGTTGATATTGATACTTTATCTACATCTGCTAACATTGATAGTACTGAAACAACTCCAGAAATGAGCGGAAATTCATCAAGATCTTCCTCAGGCTCCAATTCTGGCCCTTCTGGAAACAATGCTTCCTCCTCTTCATCCTCACGGCGTCAAAGAAATGGATTGTTTGGTATTAATCTTGATCTCAACTTCGACCCGAGTAGTTGGCTAGTACCTTCAAATGTTGCTGGACGGAGTATATCCTCCCTATCAGTCCTCCCGGACTGGGTACGCCATCCAGCCAGTATGATTCCTAATCGGAGTGGTGGTGATACACATTCTAGTCCAGGTGTTTCTACTGGGGAAGTTCGTCAAAGTCAACAGCCCCACTACCTTCACCAGCATTATGGTCCCGGAACTGGAACAGCTAGTAGAATGGTCTCTCACCATCAACCTTCCCACCAGAGCACTGTTGGAAGTGAAAGAACAAATTGGGGCTCCACTTCCTCTTCGTTTCAATCAAGTAGCTCCATTCCTAGCAATATGCATCATCACCACCATCATCAACTTCACACTACTCCCAGAACTCGGCACATCAATACCATGCGGTCTGTGGATGAAGACTTGGATGCAGGTAGAATTTTTTTAAACTCATTTTTATTAACAATTCATAATTTACACTCATACGAAAGTCTCATGTTTGATTTTCATTGTGCGTCTACCGCAGCTAATTTTGTATAAAATATAATTTACTTGCGTATATGTAATATGTATGTATGTAGCAACTACAAAATAAATATTTTTTTGGTAATTTGTTGCAGACTACAACCCGGTTTCTACCATTGACATAGGTGCCGCGGGTCGGGAACACCGTAGTAATGATTCACATTCATACGTAATTGACATGGACAACCCAATGGGTGGCTGGACGGAAGATGACCAAGCCACATCTCCCTTGCAACCTCTACGAGGTGTTTCTAGTAGTCTTGGAGGTGGTCCCAACAGTTCTGCCTCTTCTCCCATGGATGCCACTGGTGCCTCACCCGGTAGAGGACCGGATGGAGGTGGTATCTCCAACAACAGACGAAATTCTTCTGTTGACCTTGGAGTTGGTGCAGTACCTGGTGGACAAGGAATGGGTGGCCCTGGTGGACAACCTGGGGATCCAAATGGTCCTTCAATGGCTGATGCCACCACTGGTGCAAATGAACGTACAAGGGCCGCCGAAATTCTGCGGGATGCACCAGAAACAAGGGCTTTCATTAACGAAATTAGTCGTTACACAACCATTCGCCCATTTATTGTCATAAACTTTCTCAAGGGAGTATTCGACCACGGAACTAGTATCCTAGCCTTTCTCGCCTTGGTTGTCACGTTCAGTCATGCGAATTCCATGGTCAAAAAGGAAGTGTCCAAGCAGCGAAAGAGAAACTTGTTGTATTTAACAATGATTGTTATTAATCTAATGGCTTGTGTAGCCTTCATTTACTATATTTTTAATGAGATGGAGCTTTATTACGCGTAAGAATCGATAAATAATATCTAAGTAACCATCGTTAAATTTCTGATTTTCTGCCTATTTTTAATTTTAATTGTGAATCTTATTTTTTCAGATTGGTTTTTATGCCCACACGTTCTGACCTTAGCGCCTTCTGGTCTCTAATGTGGGCTGTGGGTGTAACCGATTACGTGGCCAAATTTGGAACTGTACTTGTCAAAATTGCCGTTGTTGGATTACCTGGTTGTATACTTCCATTCCAAAAAAGGGTAAAAATATTTTAAAATCTGAATATCGATAACCCATATTGTTATGGCTTGTTTTGCTTATCGTACGTAATCGTTTGCGTTTCAGGGGAAGTTTTATCTTTTTATCGAGTACTCGTCCCAACTCTACCGTAGTTTCCTTCCTGTTTATCCCTGGCTTTTTTACTTGGTATCCGCCTATGAGGGTACTGCTCGCATGTTTGGCTTGCTCTTAGCCGGAATCTATGTGGGTTTCAAGATAACCGATTCTGTGAAACGTTTCAAAGATTGGTTAAAAGCCTTGGAAAAACTTTTATCTAACGTCGTAAGTTCTTAAATATAGCTGTTAATTCGAAAACATATTCATCATTATTTTTCATTTCATCTGTACATCCGGTTGTTTCGTTCATTCAATTTTTCAGCATTACGGCTCCAATCCAACCCCCAAACAACTCGACGGAGCTGGGTCAATTTGTCCCATCTGTCACGACACCTTTGCCAACCCAACTCGTCTCCAGTGCTCTCACATCTTCTGCGAAGAATGCGTTGCTACCTGGTTTGATAGAGAAAGAACTTGTCCAATGTGCCGTGCTAAGGTTGTCGACGATCCCACCTACAGGGATGGCTCTACCTCGCAATACATTCAACTATTTTAATGTAATCCGTCATAATTACAACTTCTTATTGCCAAAGATACAAATTAACTAGGCAATACAAGCAATATACCTAATACCTTGTACTTCCATTTTCATTATTAATCAACTCAATCAAATCAATTTTACGTTTTAGAAGTTTTCTTTATAAAAATCAAAGAATCCTTGTGTATGCATCATACTTTGTATTGCTACACTTGTATTTTATTGAGAGCTACAAAAATGCTAATCTGTGTTAAAACAGTAAGTTAAGTATTTAAATATTTAATGTTCAAGAATTTTTATCACGTTCTTCCTCAAACCCCTACAAAAATTTGCGTTTGTAGAACTTTAGGGAAAATCCAGGCTTTGCACTAACATAACCACTGCAAAACTTGCATATTACAGAGCTCATTATAAGTACCAGCAACAATGCGAAAAACAGTTACGGTCTATATTTTGCTATAATTTAGGAAATAATAAAGCTTAAAATAATCATGAAATTGTTCAAGAAAATTTTCTAGTGATGATTAGTGGTGACTGGTGACAATATACGACATAAAATGAATTTGTTAAAATACTTGTCTATCTTGATATTTTGGTTCATTGTTTTATCAAAAAATAATGGTAGCCTTTATTTTTATTTGTAATCAATTCAATTTATAATTTAAATCCTAATCAGCGTTTATTGTTCCATCATCATGCCGAAAATTATTGTACTATCAACCATGATACATCAATTTTGATGCTGTTAATTTATCTATAATTTTTTTTAATAAGTTGTCTGAACTGCGGATTATTATTATTATCAATAATTTTTAATAAAAAATCTTGTCAGTGAATTTATGATTTATTTTGTACTATTGGTAATTATTAGGAAAATAATAATTTTTTAAAGAAAGGTTGGAAAATGAAATGCTATATTGTTGAAATTGCTTATGCGATTGCCTACTGCCTGTATACTATATTATTTAACAAATTATTTTTGTTATTTGTATATATTTTCAATTGTGCAAAATAATGTATAGTATAAGTACAATTATTTTCGTCGTTGTCATCATTTCATTTGTCTGTTAGTAGTCGTATTCCTTATGAATGTATTATATGAATACTTTATCGTTTTACACTAGAGGAAAAATGCTAATGTTGATAATAATGCTTTGTTGATGATGTTTTCTACAAAAGATAAGCATAAACCATTTACCAAGAGTAATAACTTTGATAATAATTCAAGTACTAATTATTATTCGTAAACTATGCATAATATGATATAAAGAATATATATTATTTTTGGCCGTGTACCTACCTGCGATATATATGAGATAATTTATAAGATTGAAAAGCAAAAATGATGACATTATCAATAAAAAAACTGAAACGAAGAAGAATTAAGAAAAGAAAGCTTTTATTGTGTAGTATTTTGAAATAGTTTTATTTGTGAGAAGTCATGTCATAAGTAAGTACGAAAATGCCAAAAAAACAAAGGTAAATGATAAAAGATAAAACATAATTTTTAGGTTCATGTATAGCTGATTAACATGTTTTTAAAGAAATTATTTCTTTTATGTTAAAAGATAGAAGTATACTAAGATTTTTAAGTATGTTGATAAACATGCATACGTATAACAAGTATTTTAAGAAAAAAAAATACTCTAATAGAATACTCAAACAAAGCATGTAAATGATTAAGCTAAGTTGGTTTTAGTGGGAGAGAGCTTCTCTAATTTGGTAGAATACCCATTTTTCCATAAAGCTGGGCACAAAGTTCTCCATCCTGGTGAATGTCACCGGCTTCGGCAAATTATCTAATACTGCCGTTTCAAAGACCTTTAGACTGGCCTCACTGGAGACTCCGTTGGCGTGAGTCATGTAAACTCCGCCCTCATTCAAGATGGAAAACGAGAGCCGAATTATTTCCAAAATGAAATCCCAGAGTTCCCCTTGAGGAGTGGGAGAAATGGGAATGTCAGTAAGATCTCCAAAAATGACATCGAATTTCCTTCCAGACTTGACGTAGTTTTTCATGTATTGAACGCAGTCGCCCACGATAACCTCATACCTCTCGTGCTCATAGGTGTCCAGAGTGTTGCCACAAGCAGACCTCAGATGAATACGGCAACCTTGCATGACCGTATCATCAATGTCGATCATAGTGACATGGGAAGGATTTTCCTTGAGAAGCTCATGTAGTAAAGCGCCATCTCCGCCCCCCAAAATCAAAACATTCTTCCCCGTGTAGTCCATCTTACCACGCCACATGAGCGACTGAGTGTAGATCAAGTCACTCTCTGCCAAGTTGACTAGATCATCAAGAACCAAGATGTTCCCGTAGTTGTCAGATCTCCCGATTTGGACATGTTGAAACTCGGACTGCTTATCAAAGACCATTTCCTTAATGTCGTACTCCAGGATTCGGTCATCAGAAGAGTTGAAGTAAATGTCATGCTTGAGACCCCGCTTTATCTCTGGGACCACCTTGGTCTTCTTCTCGGTGTTCAGTTGCTTTATTATTTGCTTCTCCAGCAACTTGATGTGGTCGTACGTAATGACATCTTGCATCAATTCCTTGTCATATTCTAAAGTCACCGTGACTAGAGAGTGCTTCACGAACGTCCGAAGTGTCATAGTGACACCATTGTTGGGCTCCATGTAAAGCCGTAAAGACCCAATGCGCTCCACATCATTCGCCATTATTTCATGCTCCGATAGCTTTGTCATTTCACCTATAAAACAGATAAATCATATCATTTAAAAAAAGGTCATGAGAGGGGTCGTGGGACAATACCAAAAAAATCTAGACATGGTCGTGTGTGAAAGCACTATTCTATTCACCAGACATGATACCGTTTGTGTTATATGTTGTATGATGAATGTAATATGCAATGCATTATGCATAGTGTTTTCAGTTTTGGTACGCTAATAAAAATTGTGCGACAAGCACGTTTGTGATCTTCACATATTTAAGCCAACCCTGTTGTCACGTCACCAATTTCGCTATCGTCGACATGAAGTACATACTTTGTTGATTGTAATTCCTCTAATTACTCTGGTCTCACGCTATTTTAACATCAAATTTCACACTTTTCCAGCTACCTACTACCTACTCATTTCAATTTTCGTTCCTAAGTACCAATAAAATAAATTGCTCAATTGTCTCTTGTTGTTTTTATATCAAATAGCAAAAATGCATGCAAAATGAAGATTGTGAAATTGTGAAACAAAACATATCCTTTCAATTATTTAGCATTTTCCAACCAATATCATCTTTGATCGTTGCTGCCACTTTTTAACGATTTACAAATCGATCTATTTACTATTTAATGCAAAATGTGACCAAAAACAAAAGACGTCACAGGAAACTTGAGGAAATATGAAATACTTTTTTCAAAGGTTAAATACATATTAAGGTTAACGCTCGTTTTGATTCAGACAGACACAATAAATTCAGTGAGCAGATGTGTACTCAAACCTTGGATAGCGTATTATAATAATCTTTTTTTATTATGCAGACGTGAAGATTCGATATTTGATATGACCTGCATGAGTGTGAGTTTGTTGTATGTATGTAGTAAGTGACATTTTCTAAAAAAACATCTTTAGTCTATCCATGAAGTCTGGATTTCAGTACTTGAATTCTAAATATCAATGGTTCCTCTCTGATTTCAAAAGTTTTATTGCTACGTTCCCACCGTTCCAAGTGTGAAATTCGGTAGTGCTCTTTGATCCCAATTAAATTTTATGGATATGAATTTAGTCATCAATATTTATGACTATGAACTCTTCAAGATACCAGCCAGATACAACCTTTGTCGGAAGTCACATAATGACAATAATCTCATTTAGCCCGTCTAGCTTTCTTAACGTGCTAACGTACTAAAGAAACCCATCCGTTGGCTTCATTTATTTTCTTTGTCTGGTGGCGATGACGATATGTGTTTCATATTTAAGTACAATGCAAACTAGATTACAGAAATCAGACGCCACGCATATCTCATAGTTGTACGGATCTACTATAGCACTGCAGTTAAACCTCCATAAGTTTGTAGCGTTAATATGCAATAGTGAAGGAAAA
>JAQIWN010005181.1:0-10219 GCA_034699025.1 Entomobrya cf. arborea Gr-Col-00668 | reverse complement strand
TCAAAAGTTGAATGAATAATTTAAGCAAATTGCATTTCTGCTGCATACTAAAATGTAAATGATCTACGTAAGGTGCTGCCTTCCTAAAGCTCCAATAATACTTGTAAACAAGCCTAGTGTTTCTTGTAAACATTACAACAGCTAGGTTATCAATATGAGTGTGAGTTCTAGCAATGCCATAAACGACAAGACAAAGGCGATGACCCTACTAATTAGTACCCATTTCTCACTAACGTCCTAACTTTACCAGGTAACGCAGACGATGATGACTACAATGATTTTCTCAGAAAATCGCAATTCGCCCCCTCAACAACGCAAAACAAGAGCATGCGCATGGTATAGCAATAATAGTAGTCTAATTTTACATCTTGCAAATCCTGAATATTTTTCATAGAAAAACTTGCGTGGGTTACGCAGTTGCGTGCTCTACGCATAATTGTTTATATTACGCAGTATACTGACAGTGACAGGAGCTATTTTTTTTAAATTGTCGTCTAGAGGTCAGGTGAAGGATTTACCTTTACGTAAAAAATAAGTAATTCAATAAAAATGCAATAGTGCAGAGTAATGTATTGTATGACAACCGTGATCCCAAAATGTCAAATAAATTATTCTGTTAATAGAATTCCAGGGCTAGCCTAACTAACCATGACGCTTTTTTGCTACAATTCCATTCGATAGTTAATTATTTATTTATTTGGGTTTATTACATGATTGTCTATTTACTATTTAACGTCATGTCACACGATTGTGTTTTTTTTGGTAATTACATATTATAATTAACAAGTCTATCGACAGAATATTAAATATATTTATTTATTTTTTGGAATTTTTGGGAAGCCCATCAGCACTCAATAAGTTTTGATCAGGATCTTCAAGCACCTTTGGACCGTTACCCAATTTGGTATGAATAATGTATCTCAATGCATTCTTCTCGTGATAAGGTTCTGTGGTCCTTTTCAACTGTGATTAATTAAACCCAAGAAAATCAAACTTCAGCAGGTACTACAACTACATACATAGTACATAATTTAATGATTTGTAATGGGTGGTGGTCTTACTTCCTGCAACAATGGCCCATTATCTTGAGAAGGCAGCTCTAGTCCCCGATAATACTCACAATTCGGCTTATCACTGGGAAACATGTAAGCTATCCCAGATAACACCGCTGATACGTCTTTCTCAAGGAGATACAGACAAGCGTTAGGACCGGCATCAAACGTGTAGGCAGCCTGAAACATATTATACTCATGTTTATATATATGCTTTGAGAAATGTTCCCAAGAAAAATTTAATAAATTAACCACATACCAAAGTTCTTCCGGCAAGTTTATTGATAAGATGAATGGCATTGCTAACTGCGTGGGAAACGTCATTCATGTAAACGCAGGGTGGATAGGTGTCTAGTGCAACCGCATGGAATTGGTTGCTATCTTGCATAGTTATTTGGGCAAACGTTTCAAAATCATGAGATTTTATCGCCTATAAAAAACAACCACAAGAAAAAACGTTGCTTACTTTTAAATAACCACAAGCTTGGTTACTTATATTGTTATGGTAATTAAGTTCAAAAACCTTGATAATATTTTTCATTCTTTCCGGCACACATTGGGCAACACGATGTTTCAAAAGTTCACTCGTTTCGCAACTTCGCTGCATGCCACTTGTACTACTAATCTTTTTCCTGGAATCGGATACCTAAAAAATTTAAAGCTTTCATTGAAAGTTGCGTAATAGATTGAGACATTGCATAACAACTAAAGTGGTTGCTTAGATCATTCTCACCACCAAAATAACTATTCTCATTTCCGGCCAATGAGAAGCAGGAACTATTTGGTTTGCAATGGAATCCGAGCCGTCGGGTATTTTTCCGGAACCTGTGACCCATTCCACAAAACCGCCATAAATACTGCGACACGCACTTCCAGAACCTTGACGGGTGATGGAGGTGATGTCGATGGAGGGAGGGATTTGATAGAGTTGGGCGAGGGAGTAGACTAAACAGGCGTAGCCGGCGGCGGATGATGCGAGACCAGCAGCGGTGGGGAAGTTGTTTTCGGAGCAGATGTGGACTGGATGAGTGAGGGCAGTGGGGGGTAAGGGGGAGTGCTTGGAGGCGATCGATTTAACTGAAAATATTAGATGACATGATTTTTTTTTAAATCGATGATAGACGTTGCATATATTTATGTTAGATTTAATTTTAATTACTGAGGGATAAGCAAGCAGCTAGACGGGGATTGTTGATGTCTTCTTCCAAGCCATTTAACCAGATTCGATCGGAAGTAAAGTTGGGGCTAAATGCGACTGTAGTTTTGGCACACATCTATTAAAAGCAATTTTATGAGTTTAGCGTTAAGTTATGGACAACTTTAAGGTAATATTCAAGTACTCGATGAATTTGTTATACCTGATCTGTGTGGAGTGTCCCACTTAACGAGTCATTTAATGGAATGATAAGCTTCTCATCTGACTTTCCCCCTGTAAAAAGAAAGAAAGTAGTAATCAAGTTGAACTTTGAGAATTTTAAAATCAGACATTGGAATTTGAATGAGATGACGTCTTTAAACCCACAGTATTTTATAACGGCAATATTCACCGGTGCCACGCAAGTTATGCTTCGAATGGTCATTTTTAAATGGTTGAAGTAGCAAGCAATTTAAACAAGCTTCACTCTACAAACTGCACACTTGTCTGCACAGAGAACACTCCAAAACTGAGCTACCCAAGAAATAAGCAAGGCAATGTTCAATTATTAAAAGTGCCAGCAAAGTAGTTTAACTCTTGCTTGACTTGAATTCTTGTTGACGTTGATTGTTTGTGATTTCCCAACACCAAATAACAATTAAGCCAAGCCCATCAAATATAATGAAGCCAATCAACACAATAAACTTTTATGATTACTGCTGAGGTTTTAATGATAATTTATAACTAGTCTGCAGTCTGCACACTGCAGAAAACTTTCTCAGGCTGCTATGTTGTTGGTTGTTGACTGTTGACTAGGCTCTGACGTCTCCCAAGCAAAATTATGGACAAGGTCATCATCATCTCTTCATATCTCAAAGGGAGCATTGATAAATTACACAATTTTCGAATTCCTCAACTATTCACTTGAATTACTTCCATAATTAACTACTCAACTTTAAAATATAAGTACAGCATCATTTAAAAATTATTCATTTAAGCATATCCAAGATCGTAACGTATGAAGGACCCCGTATGCCAGGCATAATGAATGAATGTAGTGAAATAGGAGAAATAGCTTTCCGCCAACGAAATTTATTTTTTTCGGGACAACTGAACCTCGACCATGATTGGCTGCACTCTTATTCTTTGCTCGCTGATTGGCTGTGTTAGTCAATGCTTGTAGATAGGTATAAAGAAAGTAGGCCTGTTTTGGTGAGCTTTGGCTCCGTTCTCTTGTTCCTCTGCTGCTTTGTTTGGTATCGTCCGTTGGGCTATTATTTTGGCAGTCGGCAGATCTTCAAGTGGCAGTTTTCATCTTCCACTTATCAAGATTTATTTTAAATCAGCCAAGTTGACAATTTGTCATTGTTAAACTTATAATTTTAGTGAATAGTTAATTGGCAGTTGGCGTGTTGTCATTTGAGTGAGGTGGGGAGATCGTTGTTTTATTCAGCATTCAGCTGTGAATTATTTGGACCCACCGCTACAGGTATGTATGCATTGCAAATACTCAAAACACAGACATTTAGTCTTATTTGTCACCATAAAGTTAGTTGTGTTTTTTAAAAATTATTGTTATCATTTTAATTTGGTGTGAAAGGATGGCTGACAATCAGCAAATGGACCACTATGATTTTATTAACGCTCCCCAGTTTGTGGACTTCAGTGACTTGGCTGCCCAAGATGATCCGGATGCTGACAAATTTTTCGGTAAGTGATAATCTGATAATGTTAATTCTTAATCATGCACTTTATGGTGAAGTCAATTGTCAATTTACCGTTGCCTCGTTTAATTTTGTTGTAGAAACGCATAAAGAAGAGGATGACTTCATGATTCCCTTGGACATCAACACCATTTCCCCTACTGTCCAGCTTTTGTACGACGACAAGGAACAGGCTACCCACATCACTAATCAAGAGGATGATAACCAGCACTACTCCAATATAGCCAATAAAGCAGCCATTGCCGCAGGTTTGGGGGATGTTAAAATTGAATATTACGCAAGTCCCAAACAGCAGCAGCAACTTGTGTACAATTCAGGCTCCTCCAAGAAAGCCAGCTTGACATCAGCCTATGGCACGCCTTCAGGTGGAGCTTCAGGGCTTTCTTCTGGAGTAACCTCATTCTATACACCACCCACTGGTGAAGAAGTTGAAGATAAGGAGAATGCGACACCAGCAGGGAATAATTCATACGTGTTAGCAAGCAACAAAAAGAATCAGCAGAGGAGCGTGTTATCTTCTGAGAATGTTATACCTTCAGGTGGATCACAATATGGGGTTATCAACAAGCTAAGCAGTGTTCAATATGATTCCTCTTCAAATGCAACGCAGTCGTTGATGTCACGCTTGAATGAGCTGTCAATTGTTTCCAGTGATGAGGATGAAGATGAGGTTGATGATAAACACAAGATGTCTGTGAAGATTGGCAATGGTTTATCACCTGCAGAGGAGAACCAGCCATATTCTACCTTCAATTATGGGAAAATGGAGTTTCTTGGGATGGGGGCGGCACCGGGACCAGTCGAGGCTAATGACTCGAATGCCAGTGAATCTGGAGATGTGACCATGGTAGTTCACCAAGGAGCTTGTAATGATGAGGCTCCTGAGTTGAAAGCCGAGTCGGAGGATGATGATTACAATAAATCATGCGCTGACGAAGGAATGGAACTGGGAACTACCGTGAAAAATATCTTGAACAAGTTGGACGCGGAGCTTAGTTTTGGGGAGGAGGATGTTGAGGAAGAGCAAAATGAAATGAGATGCTCCATTGTTGTGGCGCCCAAGATTGGGGAACAAGTTCATTGGAATGCAGAAGGAAGGGGAGGACAAGGAGTGGGTGAGGGTGACGTCGAAATGGAGGGTGCTGTGGGGGGAGGAGGGGACCATAGCTACGAGGTAAATGATGGTGGTGAGATTGGATATGAACACCTCTTTCAAGGTGGAAACGGAAGTATTTTGGATTACTACGGGTTATCAGATGAACCATTGGATGCGGCGGTCTACCAAACTGGGAGATCCTCAAGTGTTGGCGATTTAATTAGAGCGGTGGAACTGGAGCCGAAACAACGGCAGTTTGAAACATATGGATATAATCCCCGTGTGGGGATTACCATTCCGAAAACACCGGAAGTGAGGAATAACAACCAGGAAGAAATGGGGCCACCACAGCAGCAGCGCTTGAATAGGAATGGCTGCTATTTTGAAGTAGAGGCCCCAAAGCCAGTTCACAAGTCAGTAAGACGAGTTTCCAGCTGCAGTGATTTGATAAGCATTCAGCAGAAAATCAAACGTGGTGGAGGCCCTCCCCCACCCCCGCAGAAGAAAGGGTTAACGATCCCCCGCACCCCAGAGGCTCTAAAACGATCACAAAGAGCATTGAATCAAGGGGATTGTGCTTCAAGTGCTGCTAGTTCTGTGGAGTCTTCCAGTTCCAGGTATGGATATCCTACGTACCGTGCCGGGGGAGGGGCATGTGCAGGTCCTAAAGGGCCGTCCGTTTCGGATCGACTAGCGGCGGCAAGGAGTCGTGTGCCAATGAAAGCTAATCATTACGTGTCGATGGCCGAAGCAATGATCAAATATCAAAAGAGCACACCTGACCGTTTCCGGAGCTTACCAAGAGGAAGACTTGTTCCAGAAAAACGTAAGCAGAAACGTTAACATTAATTAATTAAATTCTGTTCTAGCCATGACTAACGTTTTAATTATTGTCTATTAGGGTCCACCTCTTGCGATGCTCGCAATAAAAGGGCACCATCTCCATCCACTTATCGGTCACCAGATACTAGCATCACTAGAGTTCCCGCCACAACTTTTGGAGGACCTATTGGACAGGGACCTGTGCTCCCAAAACGAACTGAATTGAAGCCTACCATTCCAAAGCCATTTAATCTTAGTTCTGGCTCCAGGACAAGACCTGTTCCATCCCCCACTGTAAGCTAGTTTATCGTGTATTTAATTTTTAATTATGCGTAAGCTGGAAACTTTTAATTATATTTTCATGTAATTTCCATTGCAGCAGAAGGAAGAGCCCACCGAGTTTAAATTCAAAGCCCGTCCAGTGCCATCCAAGATGCTTCATCATCAGGATAACTCGAACATGTCAAGATTTAAGGCACAGGTGAAGGTCACTCAGCCAATGTCCCCACATTTCGCTTCTGATGCTCGTTTGAGAGACAGACAGCAAAAAAGAGCACAGGTCGGTGATTCGAGTTGATTTACTAATATAATGTCACAAATAGTTGGGCCAATAAAATAATATTTTTTTGACAAGCAGAAAGAGGACGAGGGCACAAAACCACAGAGGCCCCCAACGAAACAAAGTCGCATTCCTGCCTCTACAGCTAGTGCCCGAGGCGTCTATCACCATCCCCACGATGATCACAGGACAACGGTAGCACAGCCCTTCAGTTCCAGTTTTGATGCTCGTCAAAAAGAGGTACTTCGCCGAAAGGAAGAGAAAATCAGGCAGGAACTGGATGAATCCAAAAAGTCATATGAGTTCCACGCCAATCCAGTTCCAAGATTCTCTTCATTAAAACTGCCAAAAAAGAAAGTTTGTGAAGCCACTCACGTGGAGCCCTTCCGTTTAAAGTCAGATGAGCGTGGGGCCGCATACCAAGAAGCTTTTAAAAAGAAGTTGGAAGAGGAACAAGAACAGTTGAGGGAACAAGCTCAGTTTCATGCGCAACCTGCTGATGTCATTCACAAAGCCCCTTTTGAGCCTGAAAGGCCCACAAGAGTGATTGAAGGTCCCTTGGCTATCCAGCTGGCTACCGAGAAGAGGGCAGCAGAGAGGGGAAGTTTTGATGAGCATATTCGGGAAAAAGAAAGAGAGGAAGAGGGGCGCCGTAAAGAGGTAATTCAATTAGTATTTTTTTCAACTGGAGGTTGGTCTATAGAGTAGGATATTTTTTGAGGTGGGATTTTTTTTACTAACTTTTCATTTATGTACACGCATCTGTCCTGCAAGGAGCAAGAAAGATTGGAAGAGCTTCAGAAACAAGAGGTAATCGAACGGAGACGCCAGTTGGTTCACAAAGCACAGCCATTCAAGGATCCTAGGCCTTTTCAACTAAAGTCATCTGGAAAGCCTTTGACTGTTCCGCAGAGTCCAGCCTTCAATGCGTTGCCGTCTGCGAGAAGAGTTATGAATAAGAGTCACGAATCGAATCATAATTAAGCTAGTATAATGAAGAAATAATAATTCGGTTTGGATAAATTACAATCAATTATTATGAAATCAAGCCGTGAAATATTTTAAGAAAAAATAAAACAACCTGGTGTACTGTACTTAAATTTTTGAAATGAATTTCGCCAAATTTGCTACAAGCTCTTCTGCATGCTGGAACGTTCCGGATGGTTGTAAATTATGTTATGACTATGAGGAAAACACTTTTTTTGTAAATCATGCCTTTTTATTGAGTTTTAATTGAAGTAATGTAATGACATTGATAATTGGTAATGTGATCCTATTTTAAGACCATGCTTTGTATCATTTTAGAGGAATAATATGTTTTGATTTTGCTGGAAATTAAATTTTAATTTGTATCTGGAATTTCGAAGGGTAACATTGAATTTGAAATTTTTAAATACTTTTACTGGCTTGAATGTTTGGGGAGGACGACAACGGCTACTCGCTACAAATACTACGCGTCAAAATCGTTACGACAAAAGCGTCAGCGTCAAAGTCGTCAGCGATAAATACTACGACGACGAATGATACTAAAGATAAATTCTTCCTAAATGTACAATAAGTCGATGGGAAAAATCACTGCAAAAATATTTAGGTATTGCATGCATGTTGCATACAAACTGATTATTACTATCATTCATGATACAATGTTGGTCAGAAAGCAGTAAAATTCATCAATATCAATAAGTGTTGACGCCAATGCTTCTATAGCTCAATTATATTACGCCAACACTGATTTGGTATTTCCCAAAATAAAACAATCGAAGGACCACCCCCTGTCGGGATAATTACAAACCGACTACACTTGTACAAAATATTTCTCTGTCCGAGAATACTACGAGTGCCAGTGGAAGACTTTAGTCTGGAGCAAGACTAAACGGTACTGAAGTCTAAAGCGATACTGAAGCCTACAGCGATACTGAACTCTGTGAGCTTTTGCTCACTCCTATTTATACACTCTTCCTCCTGGCCAATTACATAATTTAAGCTTACAAACTATGCTGCTGTGCATTTACATCATTTCACATGCACAGCAAAAGTACACACAACTAAAATACATATCGTCGCTGTAATTTTAAAAGGCCTTAAGTCAATTTTTGGCCAAAACGTAAAGGCCTTTAGTCAGAAACTGGTCAAAACTTAAAAGCCTCAAGTCAGTATTTGGGGTGAAATGAGTTAGCAGTTGAAAAATGATCTCCATACAATTCTGCACATTTTGGTACCAAAACATTGGCATAAAAGGTCATTAAGAATTCAAAATGAATGTTTGAAAATGCACATAGTACTTTTATGCATTCTGTTTAATTTGCATTGGGATATAAATATTTTCGGAATATTTAAATATGTTTATCATCCTAGTGATGTAAAAAGACTATACTGTCAAATAAAATCGCAACAACTGACTTAAGATAACATTACAATAGTCACTTTGCGATAGTTTAGTAAAGTAAAATATGTGACACATTTGGTTTTTTGGTTCTTCTGAAAATTTCATATTTATAGACTTAAGGCTTTTAAGTTTTGGCCAAAATTGGAATTAGGGCTAATAAGTTTTGACCAAAAATTGACTTAAGGCCTTTTAAAATTACAGCGACGATATACACCAAAAATACAAAATGCATTAAACAAAAAACGTAAAACTATCGACGAAGTTGAAATCCCCGCCAACAATAAGCATTCCTCATTATCATGTATTTTCATGAAAATTTAGTGCTCCTTAATAGCAATGTTTGAGTAAGATTTCATCTCATATTTTGCTCCTCGAAGGATGAGACTGTTGAAATTCATTTCAGTTCAAATGCGCTTACATCATGTAGCTCTTACAGTTTGTCAGAAAAAACAAAACGTAAGAGTATCTCCAAATAAGTACACATTTTTGTACCTTGAACTTGGATCTATCTTCACAGAATCTTCATGTTCAGCTTTACTTTCAGAATATTTCTTTAATGACTGAACCAGAGACCTCGAACTAGAATTGTTTAATGACATAATTTTGATTATTTCTACAAAAGACAGCGAAAATTTCTATTTATGTAAATATTTCTATTTAAATTTTTGTTATAATATCTATATTTTTTAGTTTTTGTCATCAACTACTTGTTTGACACTATTTCATGAGTGCGACAAGTAATTTTATATTTAACTAGTAACCGGACATTGTTAATTCAGTCTTTATCTTCAAATGTACACTTTCAGATTTATTTAGAAAAAGCCTGTGAAGTTAATACAGTGGGTGTTAGGTGACTGCCGGCACTTACCGGTCGGTGCGGGCACTCACCCCATCATCATTATTATTTTTCGACATCGATCGCCGGTGAAAAAACTGATGAAGAGTAACCAACTTTTTATTTTTTTAAAAGAATCAGCAAAAAATTTGAGAATATGAGAAAAGATTATTTTGAGACATTAGGGGCCGTTCAACTAGTACGTAACGCCCCATAGGGGGGGAGGGGGGTAAAGGAAGAACCGCGACTTTATGTGACATGGGAAGGATAGGGGTAAAGTTTTTTTGTGACAGTCACATTTGTGCTCTGAAAAAATCGCTTATATTTAACGTCAGTTGAAGTAAACCGACTCTAATCAACAGCAGCGGTAATCCTCAATCGCATATTCGACTACTTTTCATTGTTATAAGCGCTGCTGTTAGTTAAAACTTAATCGTATTTCTTATAATTTAGTTGACTAACAACGGAAGACAAAAATAATTTATGGTGGGAAAAACTTTGTAAGATTTATAGTAATTAAAATCTATCGTGGGATCTCCCATTTATCTGACACTGTTTGAGGAAATGGCAAAATTATTTTTTTCTTCTTTTGCCCCAGAAATGGGAAACT
>JAQIWN010005180.1:0-10220 GCA_034699025.1 Entomobrya cf. arborea Gr-Col-00668 | reverse complement strand
AACTTGTTATTTTAGATTGAGTTACCTTGACACTGGTTGTTTTAATAACCCATATTTTGTGCAAAGTGTCAGAGTGTGAATCCGGACCCTGAAACGCTATAAACTCAACATATCTCACATCAACCTCCAACTTCTGGGCACAGTAAGTATCAAATCAAATTCAAACCAATATCAATACTAACGGATACTCTCCGCAGTTCAAACTACATCTAATTTCGACTTCAATCAATTTTCATATCGACTTATCCTAATTCCTACTTCTGACTTCTAAAAAATTCACACTGTTGACAATCTTGCTTGCCGATCTCAAATCTACAATAATTCTTACAATTTAAAAGCACTTACAATTTTACAAATAACAAAGATTTTCCTTGGTGATGTTGATTGGGGACGTTCAACTTCAGCATATTTCCATAGGCGTCAGTCAACATCCCAACTTCTACTTATCATAACTACTAGTTCCTCTTAGGACCCCTTCCTAAATTTACCCTTAAAATAATTGTTGTTACATAACAACCTCATACAGCAAAAAGAACGAATTTCTGGACACACGTTTCTCCTCCACGCATGTTAGAATAAACTTGCTCCTCCGCCACTGCTTGGCTTGTACATTATGTCGCCAACAGAAACATTTCTTTGTGTACTTGCCAGTAGTTGTGTACTTTGTGTAGTTGAGAAAAATTTGTATTGTCAGTATTTTCCAATAAACTCAAACTTCTTTAATGCAACGCCCCAGCCTTTTTTTGTATTTAGTGTTCTTTGAGTTGACTGTCTATACGATTAAATGCCAAAGAGCATACGCAATTCCAAAATAAAACATCACATGCTACAAAGATTCATTCTCGTTTGGAAGAAAATAGTACGTTGTCGTGTAGTATCAGACGTGATGTTTTCGTCATATTGACGTAGACCTGTATATACCCAATCAGCGTTCTGTACAGAAAAGAAATATGACCCTGTGAAACAAAATTGATCATCAGTGACAGCAACATAATAAAATGCGATTGTACTGTTACAGCAAGTTATAATTTTCCACTAGGAATAGGTCTTCTATAAATTATAAATATATTCTGTCAAATTCAATTTGATGTGGTTATGTTCTAAAATAATAAAAAACAATATATGTATGTATCTACCTAAATGAAAATTAATCATCACAAAATGCATTTGTGAATATATTTTGTTTGTAGATTTTTTTTACAGAAGCAATTGAGTTTGAAAGGATTTCTTAAATATTTAAAGTATTCCTTTGCAATTTAAAGCCATTAGGTACGACATCCAACTTGAAATAAAAGGACCAAATAAATTTTCCGGATTCTTCAGCTTAAGATGTCAAAGAAAGTGCGTGAAATTCCACAAGACTTGAAAAGCTGACTTAGAAAAATGTTGAGACTAAAGCACCCTTATCATAGTCGTTAGTGTCAAATAGCTATTTGTGTTTTCTTCCAATTTCGCTAGCAGAAAGAAAAAAATTAAATTTTTCCAGCTTATTATGTTTCATTAGAATTTCTGTATAATTTCGAAATAAAATATTGAGACCTTAATTTAAATTTTCCCAGAATATTTTTTAACGGGTGATTGAAAATACATCCAGAAAACAATTCCTGGTTCGGGGCTATTTATTAAATCGTTATAAATTGATAAATACAAAAATGTGGTAAATACATACAAACTGTACGGTGTCTGATTCTGTGTAAAAGTAAGGAAACCACATTTGTCCTTCAGATATACTTAAATAGATAGAAATGACAGCCACAAAATTGTTAACTTTAGTGTTATTATTTCAAAGCGATGTTTCATCAAAAAAAATCAATTTTATGAATTCGTTCTTCTCTACGAACTTTATTTCTTCTAGGACCTAACGCTTTACGTTGGGGATTTAGTGACATACTTAAAGGAGCTACAGCCAAAAATGCCATATATGTTTACATTTGACACAAATTCATATTCATTGGCTTTAGAGCAGCAGAACGTTTGTATTATTTTTGTCTTATAGTTTTATCATGTACATAACTCGTTAGTACTAACGATTGCCAAGTTGAACAAAACTTGCCTTACTTTCTGCAGGCGAAGAACAGAAATTCAAGGAGAAAATATCGAACAACTTTCACTTTTTCGCACTGTAAACTTCTGTCACTTGCAGAAATGCGTGTTGAGTGAACTTACAGGAATTCTTCTATTCATAAGTATATTCTTATGCCTACTAGAGTTGTGAACAAATGTGAATATTATTCTTGCAAAGTTAACAAACACAAATCTCACTTTTTCTTGTTTATAATGCATGGTTTTCATCGTTAGTTCTTTGAGAAACGAGGGAAGATAAAAACAAACGTGTATTAGTTTCTAAAAATATATTTTTTTATTTGTGTATAAAATTACTAAAATGTTAAAAAATGTAGTGAAATTTTTGGAATACTAAAATTCAAGTTTTTAAAATATACAAGATTTGTTTAATTATTATATTATTGTTTTTCAGTACTATTATAACGCACCTTCTTCATGGCCTTGAAGTGAAAAATTTACTCTTACAAGGAACACTTCCCAAGTGTGAGTTCGATCTGACAAAACCAAAAATGGATTTTAGGATAGTTTTTATCATAGTTTAAGATTCCATAAAGACTTCGCTGTAAAATTAACATTTAGTTCTTGGATTAGTACTTTGCATAAGTTTAAGGTATGTACATTTTCTTAATGCATCTATATGCAATATAATCTAACAACACTTTATTAATTTTTTAAGAATATTTTATCAAAGGAACATCGTTTTAGCAGATATTGATCACTTTTAATAATTGTTTTTGCGTTCCGCTCATGCGAAGCCACTTAATACTACCCAAGCTATGGGCATGCCTTAGAAGCATAATCTAAGTACGTTACTAAGGCAATACCTTGATGTGGTGTTTACAGCAAAATCTTTACGAAATATTAAACTACGATAAAAACTGTCCTAGAATCCACTTCTGGTGTTGTCAGATCGAGCTCACACTTAGGGAGTGTTCCTTGTTAGTAGTCATTGCTTAAATTGTATTTTTATTTCATCGAAAAGTTTCATTGCCGATGGGTAAAGTAAAACCGAATTTGAAACAACATAAAAAACCAAACATAATATATTAAAATGTACAGCTTTTCATGCAGTAATTAATCAAGTAACACAACTTTAAAATATTATATTTCCAAATTTTGAAAATCTGACAAAGGAGAATAAGGAAGTGGATCATAACCTCGTTCAGGTGAATAAATTTCCAAAAAAATAACCAAGATTCTCGAATTTTACCACAAATCTTCAGCTTTCTGCCGAACAGGTTTTCGAGCCATCTTTAATATGTGCTTCGTGAAATGTAGAAAAAGTAAATAAAGTCCATAGCTTCCAATTAAAAAGCAACCATTGTTCATAAAAATACATGAAAAGACGCATGAGCTAGAAACTAGCATTTTCCCATGGAAAGCAGCTTTTTAGAGTGAAATCAAAACGAACTGAAATAAGGGTATATCGAAATACATTTTCAAGTTTATTTTACATAGAGTTGGTTATTTTGCATATGTATTTTTCGATTTTGACATCAAATGAAATTTATTTGAGTAATGCTTACAATAACTGAAACATTTCTAATTAGGTGACATTAAAAATATGTTTTCCGCTTATCAAAACTAAACGAAAATACTTTTTAAGAATTATGAAACCTGAAACATTTTAAGTTTTCATGAAATCAATTTAAATGTTTCAGTATAAAAAATGACAATTTCTTGATTTTTTAAGCTATCCAATATAAAGCTACGAAATATACATTCTGCAAAAGTATGTAAGGCAACGTTAAGCACGGATGTAGGTAAACGTTTTGAAAGATGGTTTGGATTGCACGGCTTACATTGCATTAAAATGGTATGCACGACGATAAAGTATAAGCAACCCACCAGTTTAATAGCCACTTTACCAAAACTGCACATTTCCTGTACATGACAGTAGCCTCGTCGTCTCGTCTATCGTGTCTGGAATAACTTCTAAACGGATGTTTTAGGTGATATAAAAATCAAGCCATGAAAAACTTGTTTCTCTGTTTTCTGCTTTTATATTGCTTTAAAAAGATTCCGTGAGCTGGTGATATCGAATGTCAGTCTCCTGGTGAGAAAGATTATTATGGTTATAAAAATGCTTATTGTATGGATTTACGATGTCGTCAAATCATATACATTGAAGTTGCATCACAGTAAGAACCCAGCGTGGTATTTCCGTAAAAGTGTGTTTGTGCAAAATAGAAGTGTATTTTTATTTGAAAGCTATGAACGGTAGTTTGCTTTTTTCATTCAAATGGTAGTTGGTAGTTACTGTCAGCGACTTATAACATGTAAATTTTATAGTGAAAGTAAAAAACATTTGTGGCAGCCATTCGTTTTTAATAAAAACATAACATTCTTATCTATTTTTTTGAAATTTTAATGCATATGTGTAATCTAGATAAACATTCTCTCAAATTTGATAAAACATTCTTTAAAAGGTTGTTGTATTTTGTTTTGTCAAAAAGTGGATAACTTTTGTAAAAAATATGGAATATGTTTAATTGTTAAACATTTTCCATATGAAATGCCATATATAATTCACTCACAGACTTTATGCTCCTTTGTTTAATAATTTCGATTGATGTGATTGTAATTGCATTTGATTTAAGAAACTGCATTCATGATGGATTGATTTAAATAACAATGGAACATAAAGACTTATTTTGATAAGACTACAAAGACTTTTTTAGCTGTATTCGAAAAGTAGACAGCCCTTAGGTTTCAAAGTAGACATATTTTTGTTACATCTAAAAATTTTGCGTACATCATTTTTTTTGAAAAATCATTCGCCTTATATTCTTAGTATATTATAAAGTATAAATACCATAAAAAATTAAAGTAATTTACAGGTCTGTTATCTGTTATGAAAGCCATTACAAGAAGTTCAACCAAAACCTCGAATATAATTTAACTGAAATGGTTACAACAAGAAATATTGTTGCAGCAAAGGCTCTTGCACGAAGGGATTGGTTTGTAATTCAGATTATATGTAAGCAACTTGACATAGAATACACTTTGCCCAATTTATTGAAATAGTAAAAGTCCCGGTTGTTAAAAATGAATGCTCTTGTGTGTTCAGAATAACATTTTAATTTACATTCGCTCACACGAAGCTTTCAATCCGAAGCCGACACCACTGTAGACACTCTACAAAAAAGTGGTCCCAATATGTCATGGTACGTTTCTATGAAATAAAGTAAGAAAAAAGTTTGAAACAAACCCACTACAAATACCTAAAAGCTTTCTATGTAATCCACTCATTACATTAGAACTAGTAAATGCTTTGAATTATTAACAGCTGTTTCTTTACCTTCTTTTTTATAAAGTCGAAAACGAGAAAGGAGTAGTAATTTTAGAACCATTCATTATTGCATTGGGTTCAGTCAACCCAAAACGTATCATTACCCCATTAACCGTAATGCTTTCCTTTCTTCAATGGCAAACAAAAACAGAAATTTGCAGTTACACACAAACGAGCCCATGACCTGTATATATTATCATGAAAACATAGTTTTTCCAGAACTTCACCTAATACCTTCTTTACCACAACCATTTCTTTCCAGTAGACACGCTTTGCGTAAAATATAATGAAAATTGTTTTCTTTGAGAGAAAATTGAAGTGGTAAACGAAAATGGAAAGAAGTGATGTCATAAACTTACAACCACAAAATGACTGTTTAACACGAACCTTGAAATGAGAATGGGAAATTGTGAACATAAGTTGAAATATTTTTATACATGACGTTAAATTAAAGGTTCAGTTTTTATCTCATTTGTAAATAAACCTAAGTTAAAAATTTCTAAAGCATTGAAGTACACATCAGTTGTGTTTTTTAAATTTCGAAAACATTTATCTTTCTGGTTTTTTAGTCAAAGTTTCATCGACTATGAAAAACTTACATTTCTTACTATTCTTAAATGATGTATTGAATTGAATTTTTTACGTTGTATTACCCGGAATGAAGGAGTAAAATGAAGTAAAAAATAAACATATTTTCGTTGTAATTTTTTAGATCTGTTTTATTAACTAAATGCTACCCAAATATGTGCTTTAACTGCCAACTGCATCTAAGATTTAATAAAAGCGGAAGTGTAATTTAGGCAAATGTCAAGTCATTTCCAACATTTTGATTTAATATATTAGATGATGTTTGTTAACCTTCACGAATAATCAATATGAACAAAATACATTAAAAAATTGTGAAATTCTATTCAGATCATTACAGTAACCTATTTGTAGTTTATGGCGTGATAAAAACAAGTGAAGTCAAGAAATTATAAATAAATTAGATTTTGATTCAGATCAAAAAACTTTTTATTACTTTTTACTATTAATTGTTCTATTTTTCCTTTTTATTTATCACCGTATAATATGTAAAGAAAGTTGTATTCGTAATTTGTTGAAGGTTATTTGCCTTTGTCGGAAATTTAGAGCTTCTAATGCGTCTTATATAAAGATGTGAACAGCAGAAGCAACATTGACCTAGTTCCTATTCATCATCGTAGTCTTGGAATGCATTTGATAATTTTATTACGAAAGTCTAATATACAAATTCATTCGTAGGGTAATATAGAATCCAGTACCACATAAAAATGGAAAATTATAAGTATCGGAATGTCAAAGAACTCGATCAAATATTAAAGCTAAAAGGCATCGTATTACGTACCAGAACTAGTACAACCGTCTTAAAATTTTAAAACGAATATGATTTTTCAATATCAGCAGTCACTACATTTTAAGAAAAAATAACTATTTTTAACATTGGATGTCAAACTGGTGGGGCATCCAACAATTTTCAAAATCAATGGAAATCGATTAAATAAAAACTAAAGTTTGTCCTAAACGGTAGTTCGATCTTTTGAAAGAACTTTAAATGCTTCAGCCGCTTTAATATTTTGGATAAATTTTCTCTAAATATATAAAGTTTCTAGTTGAACTATCGACTAGCAATAAAGATTAATTCCTTCTGTTTGAAATTATTAAATCATTTATAATAACATAGCAGTTAAAAATGAATACATGCGCAAATAATGTATTTCATTCAATGCAAAGATATAATTTTAAAAAGAAAAAGCGATCAGTACAGATAAATTCCTCAAATTGCTTTTGTCCGTACAGAGTTCTTGGAAGTAACGGAAGCATAATTCATTCTGATAACATCTTTTGAGCTCTTTGATATTCCTTGTTTTACTTGAGGCAATTAAAGTCGACAGACTACTTTAGTTGAAAAGAGGCAATAAATTTTACTTAAACTCGAAGTAAGGATATAGAAACATTACAGCATCAGAGAACTACTGCAAGACAAACGATGATAAAAGATAAAAACATTACTTTCGACAATGTCATTAAAGTCGTAAATGCGCAACGCTATTTTGAAATTCTGTTAATTCAAACAATACGTGAAAGAATTTTTATCGCTTTCTTTTGCGTTCTCTACATTTGCATGTTTCTTTCGTAAATCTGTAAAAGAATTAAAATAACTTGATCGAATGTTTTTTAATGCGAGATCCTTCTTTTAGTCCCGTCAACAAATAATTCACATTGGCTTTTCAATATTATAGTTATATGCTTAAAATTTAAGCAAATAAATAAATTACGATCGGGTATCGACCCTTTCATTTTTTTATACACACATAGTACCGGGTTCCTCTAAATATTTTATGAACTCGAACAACAAAATAGTCTACCAAACATTTTTTGAACTTTTCCCATAGATAAGTTGTTCGTGACTTGACTTAAATCCGTGTAAATTATTCTTGAATGAATTGAAGAGTATTCTTCTATTTTTGAGTCTAGTGTATTTCTCTCTTTTCTACTTTATATGCTCTATTTTGCACCTCTTATGCTTATGCATATTGCCCATATGACAATGCAATATATTTCATTTAATCTATTTACTATTTTAATGTGACTTATTTCCTTGATCTGTTGCCATAAATCACAAATTTTCCTACTTTCATGTTCACTATACGTCATGGATTATGCCAACTTCAGCTGTGTTGCTTTTACTCCAGTTCGCATTTATTTGTTTGTGTCAGTGAAGTGTGAGAAGAATCAATTTCCTTACAAATCGAAATATACCAATGCTATTCATCAGGACCCCAAATGACGAAATACGTTAAGAATTTTAAACCGATAGTTAGTAGAGAATACTAGGGAACTAGATAAAGATACACCGATTCGGTAATGTATTTGGAAAAGCTAAAAAGTTCCTTTTTCCATTTCTGACTTTCTATCTGTACAAAGAAGATAAAACGCTCTATCTCTCTTTGATATAGAAACAGGTTGGCCTTGCCTGAGACACTACAATCAAGAAAATCGGAAATTCAAAAGTTCATCGTTCTTATTTTAATAGTCAAAAGATTCCATTAAATTTTTGAAATCTGTCGATTAAATAATTTATTTGGGGTAAGTTTTAACATGATTTGTTTCTTATGAATAAATTGTTTCACAAATGTTACCTGTGAACAACTATTTAGCCGGTTTGTTAATCTTCCTCATAATTTCTTTTTCCAAAATACTAAAGACGCAAGAACTAAAACCAACACTTCTAAAACACTCTGTTCCACAATTGATTTTTTATGCTTATTAAATATGTCATCTGAACACTGCATACACCAAACCAATTTTTTTCTGTCCTTTACTTTCACTTGCACCAAACGTGAATACAGATTCAACCCAAATAATGGCTGGGATTTACTATTCTGCTATTTTCTGTGAAAGTAACATTGCACAGCGTGTTTACTTGGCCAACTCACACAGACAACTGTGCTTGTGAGCTAAATAACTCGTTCAAGAAAGCCAGATATGTACAAAAGGATGATCAATGCTTCTGGTGAAAGCAGATTTCTTGTGTGTGAAAGTAGAATGAACCCAGGAAAAGCGAAGTTAGCCGTTGGTAGTATTTATATGTGAATAGAATTCATGAAGGTGTTCCTAATGATAAAATTCAAGTATTAACCAAAATATTACTATTTTGACGCACTGTGCTCCTTAATCTAACAGTTTAGATATCAGTTTCATAACGTAATTCAATATTCAGCAATTTTAAATAATTGTATTGTATAAAATATATATTTTTTCAACTATTATGTAATTATGGAATGTTTGGACAGTTTTCAAAAACATCGATATAAAGCATGAATATGTAGAGTGGACTATATCTAAAGTATCTACTTTACATAATACGAAATTCGACTTGAATCTTTTTTTGAATATTTGGGGTTCAAAATAGTGACTTCAGAGAAAAATATGATAAAACCATGTAAAAGCATCTAAGAATGTGATTTTGTTAGTGGATAGATCACGTTTAATTAGTGTAGATTTATCTCCAATGACCTTTATTCAGTTTGCAACATATTAATGAAGCTTAGCTCAAAGCAAAGTTTAATTCCATGCGAAACCAGAACAAACAAATTGCAAGCAGTTTTTACTAAATCATCATGGTTAAGGCAAATTAAAAAAGTAAAAAACTGGATCTAGTAACATATTATACAGTTTAACACAAGGAATCAGATAATTATATATTTATAATGGTTTGCACTCCAAATAAAACAGCAAGTCCATTTGAAATATTCTGCAAATTTTGTAAGTAACTGGACTAGACCAGTCAAAACTTGGCCAAACCACAAGTAGTTTTCAAACCATAAATTTTCGGCTTTGTAGTTATTCTTTCACTTGCTTTTGAAGATATAAAAGCTTCGAGGCTGCAACAGCAAAGTACTTACCGGGTGCTTTCAAAGGAAATAAATGCTTGATTTCAAAACCATGCATGGGTGGCTGAGAATTTACAGCTTTTGTTTTGTACAAAAATCGTGTTCTTCCCAAGTTACTTTCCGTTCTTTGTTTTACCGTAGTTTTCGATTTTCCTTTTATCTACTCAACACACTCGCTTAAAGAAAAACGTTGTGGGTGAAGGTTTACAAAAATTATGTGGAGCGTTAAATCATCCCTTTTTTACATTTATAAAGCAGTATTTAGTTTATAGAACGTGTATGTAATTTTTTTACTCGATTTGTTATGGGTTACGTAAAAACGTAAATTTTGAACCGAAGGAATAAAGGCACGAAATAATCAATGTAACAGTGTTTATTAACTACTGAATTGCGAAGCTCAGTAGTTAATGTTTTTAACAAGTAGTCTGTGTGTCTGTGTGTCTGTGTGT
>JAQIWN010005179.1:0-10223 GCA_034699025.1 Entomobrya cf. arborea Gr-Col-00668 | reverse complement strand
TTTTGTAAACTTATATTTTTGCTTAAGTTGCTCCATGTTTCAGATATTCCAATAATGTCATATTCAATACTTAAGCATATTAATTAACAATTGGTTACGCGCTGAACTATGTATTTTTGTGTTCACATACGAAACAGAAAAATTTCTATGCTTAAGACGATTTGAAATTGCAGAGTAGTGACTTACTATTACATTCTAATAAGTCAATATTAAATAATTTATTCAAGTTTTACTCAAGTCTATCAACGTTTTAGAATTATATTGCGTTATATCTGACATAACACAACACATTTGGTGGAGATGCGGAGTATTTTCATATTGTTCCATTACTTTATGATTTTAAAAATATTTCTAAATTAAGAATGACGAAAACCTAAGCATTACCTTTGCTTAAGTAAATTGACAAACCCAATTATAATATTGCAATGTATATCATAAAGAAAAAAGGTAAGAAAACATTACAAACTTTATATTACAACTGATCAAAAATTGAAAATATGTTTTCATGAGCCATCACGTACTTCTAAGTAACAACAACATGAGTATAAATGTCTTTGCAGTATATATATATATATACCTTAATTACAAGCGCAAAGTTCTGTAAATATACGTACATAAATACAACAATTCCCAATTTTGGAAATTTACAACTAAAAAAATTAATTCAAACTAACCTCAATGGTATCTTATGAAGCTTATGTAGATTGAAATAAATATACCTGGTTTACTGCTTTATTTTGAAGGTTTTTGGTATATTTTAGCTAAAAATAACCACTGTCAACCAAAACACGATATTTAAAAGAAAAGTAATGCCCAATAAATTTTCTTATTTGTACTAATAAAATCGGGGTTATGTATCCTATCGCGCAAAAATTCTTTACACAAACTGATTTGTATCAAGTTGTTAAATGAAACACCGTTACAAAATTTATCGTTTTTTGTAAAAAATGATTTTGGATAATTGATTTATTTGATCTTTTTATTTCTTCTGAATTTTCCGGAATTATTAAATGGGTAGTAACTTTGGATTTTCAGTTTCGTAGTAAAATTAGCTAATATAATTTAAAAACAAAAAAAAAATATATAAACTACTGGCTTATCGATAACTCTCGAATTATAACAATAACAATATGTAAGTATCGGAATATGTATTAGTGGAACTACACGACGCAAAAAGTTGTGTTATGTAAAATATTTTACAGTTCATATTCCGAATCATTAGTTTAAACGGACTATAACTGTCAATAAAATATATAAGCATTTTGATACTAAATTGTTTGATAGTTTCACTGTTTAAGTTCATTTCCTTAGCATCATTAATGCATTCGTCAAAAATTATAAATCCATATTATACAACAACCAACTTAGCATAAACGGATAAAATATAGATTCGTGAATCGAGGGTTAAAAACGCGTATTACTCTATTACTACGCGTATCTCAACATTCCTTCCTACATCTGCTATCTTCGAAGCATTGAACAGTAAGAGTGTACCAAAATAACATTCCGCTTTGGCATACGCATGGTTTAAGTATCCTGCATTTACTGTGTTTTTCATCATGTTTTGGAAAATGTATGCAATCATGTTTGAAAGGTTTAAGGTTTAGAAAATTACTGAAGCTTTACTTAGTTTGTAAACCTCTGCAGGTGTTCTGCTTTTGAGTATGTCGTTGTGCACAGGGCTAATAAAAAGGTATATGCATGTCTTCTTAATCTGATAGAATAATAGTAAAGCAAATTGAACATTAATACAACACTATGCCAATACTATTGTGATATGTTGGCCAAGTACTTGTCTCGTAGACCGTTGGTTTACTACATTGGTACAAGTTATGTTTTAAGATTGATCCTATACATATATGTATGTGCTGTATGCTAATTGAAGTTGTCAATCACGTGATCTACTAATGAGAGGAGCGGAGGAGGAGCTATTTCTTGCTGGTTAAACTTGAGTACATGCAGTTTACCTGCAAGACGTTTAAACAATAGCCATATCCATACCATTATTCGATATGCTAAGCTAATACGTGCGATAAATGAGTTTGACTTAGACAAAAGTGTGAGACTGCTCACTAAAATAAACTAAACCACGCTTATTTACTGGAAGAGTAGGTTCGCAAAGTCTAATTATCTTTTTCGGGTTGTAAGTTTTTGTTAATTACGTATTCTTATAAATATACTAAGAACAAATTTAGGGTTCATTTAATCATCTTACTTTATTTAACATATCGTAAGTATTTTATTGAACCTTTTACAAGTTTTATACAAGTAAATTAAAATTTTAAATACACAAAAGTTTGAAACCCAAACGCTATATTGTAAAAGCATTTGGTTTACCGAATTAAGTAAATCTGGAACTGATAAATGGGTTCTGATTTTCATTATCTTCTTAAGTGAGCAACTACAATGTCAAGACGGAATTTCAGCTGTATCTACTGTCCGAAACGATTCCCAAGCCGGCAAAACTTACAAAATCACACAAATATTCACTTGGGCATACGCCCGTATCAATGTATTTTCTGTGGGAAAAGCTTCACCCGAGAGGATCACCTTCTCAATCATTACCAGATTCACACTAGAGAAAAGCCATACTTTTGCAACAAATGTGATTTAAGCTTTGCTGATACACGTAGTGTAAAAGCACACAATGCACGGCATTTAGCCAACGAGCGTTACCACTGTGTTTTTTGTAGTAAAAAATTTACTGCACGGAATCACATTAACCGCCACTATCAAGTACACACAAAAGAGAAACCACATGCTTGTGAGAAATGTGACGAAAGTTTTGCTAGCCCAGGGGGCCTTACACGACATGCAATCTGCCACAAAAGTGAAAAACCTTATCATTGCAAAACTTGTGAAATGTCTTTTGCGACGGAGTCTTACCTTAAAAATCATCAACGGATTCACAACGACGATAAGCCTTACAAGTGCAATCACTGCGAGAAACGCTTTCGCGTAAAAGCAACTTATACATGTCATTTACTTCTTCACCAACACAAAACTCCGTTTCAATGCAGCTTATGCAATAAGTATCAGACGTCAAAGCGAGCGCTCAAGCTCCATTTATACAGGCACACAGGAGAAAAGCCATATCGATGCAACCTCTGTGAGAAGTCGTTTGCACAGCAAGGTGCTCTTAATAATCACCTGAAAAATACTCACATTAAAAACCTAAATTACGGATGTGAGGTTTGTGACAAAAAATTTACAACAAATTCTGGTTTACAAAGACACTTGATAGCACACAATGGAATAAAATCATTTAAATGCACACAATGTAGCAAATCCTTTATTTATAAATGGAATTTGACGGCACACATCCAAATGTTTCACTTAAAAATTAAAAAGAAGTTCTGCAAAATTTGTGAAAAAAGATTCGGCTCAAAGATTCAGTTGGAAAACCATATGAGAAGGCACACTGGTGAGAGACCGTTTAAGTGCGAGCTCTGCTCAAAAAAGTTTTCAGGTTTGCAATACTTAAAGTATCACAACAAAAATTTTCACTAGAAACTAAAAGTACAAGAACGTCAATGTTGAAGAACCATACGAAATCTTGTAGTGTTATTGAAAGCATTTAAATTCGGGCTACTCGTTGTATCCAATATTTGTCCGAAACAAAAGTTTAGTAAAAAAAATTACACGTCAATTTTAACGAATAATGGTTTACTTTGGTGCCTAAATCTTAGCAGTAGCCTTGCTTTATAAAGTAAAACATACGGGGGAAAATAGCCGTTTTTATTCTAAGTTAACATGAATTCTGAGTTTTTGTTAAGTGTAGAGCAGATTAAATTAATGCAATTCGTTTAGAGAGAATTTGAAAAAAAAACTTGAATGATGCATACCGATTGGGTCATTTACACAATTTCCAGGAAAGTTAGTCCACCTTGTACACTATATTATGGTAACGATTTGACTAACCAAATTCGAGATAACTGCTCTCATGGCATGTATACTATATAACTGCTTAGGAAAAGAAGGTAATATGGGGTGAATTATTTTGTTTTTTTTACAATTTAAAATTTTCCCATGATATGAATATATGGCATCTATAATGTTAGACCATTTTTACCATTTGATCATGTATATGCATAAGTTTTGCCATATTGTAATAAAAATCTAAAGAAACTCAAAATTGAAGCAAAAATTAAATTTTTGTAATGAAAATGTTTTACTAAATAAATGTTTAAATAATTTGTAAAAACGCTGGTGTTAAAAATAGTTAACTTGGTTTTTATTAAAGGAGTTATAAGTGAAATATTTTTAGAAAAACAATAAGTGTAACTTTGTAAATTATAAACTTGACAGTTCGGCGACCAATATTTTGGAGACAATTTTTTAAACAGCTAGTTAAAAAACCGTGAATATTTTTCATAAAATTTTGTTTTTTGTTTTATTTTTAATAAATAAAAGTTTCTAGAGTAGACCAAAGTTTGGTACGATGTTAAATATTTTCAAAATAATTAATAATTTGATTTCTTTACGATATTTATTGACGGTAGTTCAGTTATATAAGTTATGTAAATCTCAATGTTTAAATTTTTGTTGCAAAATTGTAGTCTAAAACAATAGTTAAATTTTTATATGGACCTTCAACAGCATTCTTGTTAAAATTAATGATTTTTTCCTATTCGCTGCGTATAATTAACCATGTTTTAATCGGGTTCAAAATGAAGTTTGGCTAAAAAATGAACAGATATTTGATTTTCATTTTTCATGTTCTAAATCTTTAAGAAAACAAAATAAATGTGTTTTGACTTTTATCAAGATTAATTTGTTATTTTTTTAAACAAAGACCAACATACTTAAGAAAAAAAACTTGCTTTCACGCATGAACTATGAAAGTCTCCATTAAAAGACTCCAAACTGAAAATAGCAGGAATATAAATTTATTTTCGAAGAAAATTTAAAAGTTCACACGATTTACCACCAACAAGAAAAAAGATTAAAAACAGCCTTATAATGGAAACTGGTGGTACGTTTTTTATGACAAGACCAGAAATGATACAGAGGAAATAATTAACAACTGGTTTAGTAAGTAGTAGACTGTTGTAAAAACTGCAATTAAAATGTGAGACAGTTCATAATTTAAGTCGAATACTTATGCAGGATTTCCATGTTTTATTATTTCAAGAGTAGAAAAGAGTTTTACCATTACAATACATTTTGTTCCAGTGCATAATTTGAGCAAAATTTATTTAAGCTTAACATTCCACGTATTACAAAATAGATCAGTCAATTGCAATTTGAGTTTCACCAACAAAATCATTCTTTCCAACAAAAAGTAAAGCAAAATATAGAAATTAACAAATTAATAACGTAATACAGAGATACATTTTCTGGAAGACGCAAAAATAATCAATTTCAGTTCTAAACTTAACAAAAAAGTCAGTCTTTATAAACCAAGTGAATAGACATTTTTTAATTAGGGATTAACAACAACACTACTTATATTTAAACAAACTGTACCAAAAGCAAATCATATGTGAAGTTCATACAACACACTTAATAAACATTTTTTCATGCTGCATCACTTAATTGTTTGTTTACATTCAAAACACCGATAAATACAGTGACCAAAAATGAAAATTTAAAACACACTTAGAAATTCAAAATTTCATTTAGTAACATTGCATTTCTGAATTACTCTAAAGTGTAAAAAGACTTAAACCTAAAGCTAAAATTTTGCTTCAGTAAAATATCAAACACCATCACAATATTGCAATATATGTACCTTATTTGGTAGGAATACAACACTGGTAATATAACATTACATAATGGTTCCATTGTACCATAAAAAATGTTTGAATATTCAAGAGTATGTATGATTGTAACGACTCAAGTGCTCAGAAAACTTCTCCCATTTAAGTGTTTTATGCCCAGGTAAACAAGTATTTTTATAGTTTTTTAAAAACAATTTACCGAAATTCTTTGCCTTTTTAATGCCCAACAACCTAAATACTTATTTCATATATTTTAAATAGCCAATGGCTTCTACAATTATTGTTTTTATAAACAAAATTTGTGTGAAAAACTGTTGAACACATTTTCACGTTCACTTTTATTTCATAATTTTTATAAAGTACTCAATTTTGACACGAACTATTAATCAAAATGCTTTCAATAGTTATTAGCCATTAATATTTTAAAAGACAAACATGCAGATAACACTTTTAAATATTATAACAAATCACTCTTCGTACCATCAATCATTTATTTTAAGTCTTAAGACGAATAGTATGTCTCTAAGGGTTCCTTTTGATTTCAAGTTCTAGTTGTAGTGCTTCCAAAGATGAGATTACTAGTTTTATACACAATTCAACCTACCAACACGTAATAATATCATCACTGTGCGAACCTTAGTATTGAATTATTAACTTTGTTTATGACATCTGATATACATTATCGTTAGTCTTGTTCACTTAACATGATTTTATCTGCGACGTTTAGACCGTATTCAAAAGTCGTTATACTCTAACCTTTTTTAGGTGATAAAACTAATACAGATTTTAACGACTATTATTTAAATTGTTGGAGTGCATGATGAGGTAAAAGAAATTTTTAACAATTTCAAGTGTTGTTGATAATGCTAGTTTGCGGAACCAAACGGTTTCTTCTCCTATGTTTGTATACTTATTTCAAGTCGCTTTTTCTCAAAATAGTTTATCGAACAAAGCTTAAACGAAAATGGATTGCGTTGCAAAACATTTTAAATGAAACACAACTATCAAAAACAGTAAGGATTATTATCACAAACATCAAATGTAAATATCCATTTTGAATACTTTCAAAGTACATATTTTGAAGTATTTTGTATATATCTTAATACAAATAAAATATTTAAATAAATACTAAGTTTTACGCAAGAGATTACGTTAGTAAACGACTAGCTCAAGGTAATTGTCAGCGACTCATGTAAAACGTTGCAAAGTATTTCATAACCCTGAAATCCAGGTAATTTTTTTCAAAGAAAAAAGAGTTCCCACTTTTGAAATGTAAGGAAGGAAAATACGTCGTTTCAAAGTTTTTAAGTCTAGTCCTAAGTTTTTGTCTAATATGGAATCCGAATAATACTTGAATTATATTTTAATAATTCTCTATTAAAAAGTTTATACCATATTTTAAATGTATAATCCTAACTTATTTCAACAAACACCATGACACTAAATACGAAACAAATATTTTCTCCAATTTTACCTTTCCATGCTACACCATGAGTAAAGTATTAATTAAGATTTTTTTTAATTTGAAAATTTGTTTTGTTGTTTCAGACTATCGCATTCTATGTTTATTTGTTTTTGCAAATCGGTTAAATATTTTGTTTACCCTTTTAATATTACAACTGCCTTCCTCAAGAAATTACCGAAAGACAACAATCCAGAAAATCTTATGAGTCTTTACCCCATCAGCCTGCTAAAATATTTGTCCTTGATGCAAGTTTCTACGTTTTAATTGGACAAACTTCAATAATATGTAATTAGCACGCTACTTCTTAAACTATTTAACGCCTCCAAAACAAAATTTCAACATTCTGAAAACCTTTAAACTTCAAATATTTGCTATTTACAAATATGTTTGATCCGGTTAGGCCCTTTGGAGTATGGAAACGAATTTAAATACCAACGCTAACTTCAAAATACAACGGTATTTACGATGTACTTTGGTAAACATACTCATGTCTCTGTAATGAAGTTTTATTGGAAAATCACGTGATCTACAAATGAAAGGGTCCATTGCCTTTTTGGAAAAATGAAGCTATTGTACTACACCTGTAAACATTATACCAGTATTTATAAAGAAATATGTGCAGTTAAAATTTTAATATCTAAAAAACTACCGAACCAATTTTGCAAATTTTGTACCAGAGGATACAGGTGTTCTTTCTAATTATATTTGGTATTTAATAAAATTATTTAGCAATTTTACACTAAAAATTTAATTAAAACCAACCAAGTAAATTCTTGTATATTATTATTTTATTTTCCCCGAGTCTACATAGAACCGTCACGTGTCTAAATAGACACGTGGGCCTAAACTGAATACAATTTACTAAATAAATGACAATATAGAAAATCATTTCCTGTAAAAATGTAAAAAGCTAATAACTAGAAAAATCATGTAGACAAAAAATATTATTGTATCAATTACTAATTGCATTTTTCGATTTTTCAATGTACAAACAACGTGATAAATTTCTAAACTTAACAATACGAAACATGAAATTGTACACATAAGTTGAGCAACTGCTTCTCAAAAAACTAAAAGCAATACACAAAACAACCATACTAATTTGTGATCTTGCATCTTCTTTTAGTTCGTCCCATTCATTCAAAGTCTACTTAAGTTATTCTACTGATATTTGTTGCACTTGTTTGTTGCACGAATTTAAATTTAATGTCCAAAATTTACAAATACTAAGATTAATCAAATTAAAAGGAAAATATTTATCAAACGTCCCAAAAATATTAATATGAATTTAACTATTTCAAACAAAGTAAACTTCTTAAATATCGTCGTAAGGTTTTCAAGTATGTACGTCAGTGATATTGGTGCAACGAAAATAGTTTCCTGACCAGCTATTTAAATTTTGGAGTCATTTTTGACTGCGAAGAGCAGCGTACTTTGCCAAAAAAATGACAAGTTGAATTTTAAGGTAACTGTTTCTAAATTTTCCTTGCGTTGTTATAATGTTCTTTATTATTACAGATGATCATAAAGGTTAACTTACCTCAAATCCACCCAAAAAGGTGACTTCCTTTAGTTTCGACATCCTTTCAAGTCCAAATTTTTCAAATGCACTCACTTCATAAAAGTCTGCATAAGTTTGAATGTCGGGCTTTTCTTGTGACTCCAAAGTGAGAGTGTGGAGATCTACGTTTTATTAAAACAGAAAGCATATATATTTATTTTAAAAAACATTTTGTTCCGTTGAAATAGTATTCTAGTATTATTGCCTTTTAAGTTCATAATAGAATGTGGATTGTCAGCGGCAACGTGTACATCTTGGTATTCCTGGGTGCTTATTATCTCAGCGTCCGCTAGAGGAATCCCGAGTAAGGTGGAAACCAAATGGAAACCCGTTGAAGTATCAGACTGTCCTATAAAGTTTAAACTTAGCTCTTCAAGTGAAGTGAAATACTGAAAAATATATCTCAAAAACGACATTTCACTAAAAATGATACTCAAATTAAACTTTTGAACGTTAGGAAAAGAAACCAGTATTTTTTCCATAAACTGCTCAATAGACAATTCCTGAACGTTGTAAAATGGGTTTATACGCATTTCACTATGAAGCTCTATTATGGTCTCAAATACGTTCCCGTCAATATGCTTTAAAATTTGGGTCTTTTTCAAACTCTTCATATAGATGCACGTCACATTTGGGATTAGTGCAGGCCAATTTTGTTCAGTTTCTGGATCGAATTCCACATTTTCGCCAATCAGTCCTAATGTCGTCAATTTCTCCATTCGAGGAAATTTCATGCGGAAAACATCATTACTATCCGTCATAAAGTTATTTTGGAAGAAAAATTTCTTCATCTGAGTTCTTAATCTATTTAAAATTTGAAAAATCCGTCGTCCATCTTGTTCTTCACCTTGAAAGTTATGCAATCGCAGCTCTTCCAAATTCGGTAATTTACTTGCAGACAATAACAGATGCTCCGAGCATGAAAGTCGGTATTTAACATGTAGACGAGTGATGGAGGTGGGTAGTTCCAGAGATTTAAAAATTTCTTCATGGTCTGAACCAGATTCAAAGCAGGTTTCAAAAGTAAGTGATTTTAACTTTTTAGCTCGCTGCAGTAACAGCTGGAGAAATGTATAGCCGATTTCATTAGTTCCATGAACACGACCATTTGTTTGACAATTTTTAAAGGAATAAAAGCCATCAAACATTAATTTAATATCAAGCAGGTTTGGCAAATTCAGTTGGTCAAATTTGAGACTCATGGAGCCCCAAGTACAGGAATATTCACGCGTAGATTACAAATTACACCGCCACGATTAAAAATAAGTTATTTAGTGTTGCATAGTTTTCTTTGATAAAGTGATGCGATTCTAAAAGTAAACTCAATGGTAATATAGAATTTTCGAGTCGCACGCACGGTAGCTCATGATCAATAATAAGAGCTTCGGAAAGTTATTCGTTGGCCCATTTTTCGCAAAACTGCAGTGCATACTGAGCAGCTCCATCCGAATTCGGAACAGAAAATGACCACATG
>JAQIWN010005178.1:0-10223 GCA_034699025.1 Entomobrya cf. arborea Gr-Col-00668 | reverse complement strand
TTTTTTGCACGTTTTACCGAGAAAAACATTTTATTTTGGTGAAATAACAGAAATAACACTCTTTTTCTTTCACAAGCATAAAAATATATATGCCATTTAACATAAATATCTATGTTTATCTAGTACACTAAAAATAACAATAAAACAAGACATAAAAATGGGAAACGTAATAGATTGTAAATTGTAAACTGCAGTATAATGGTTATTTAATGGATGAAGATATATGGTAATAAATGTACCGCTTGCTTGCAAATGCAATGCAATCCCATGAAAAAAATCATTTTCAGTCCCCCTGCCTGCATAGCTCAATTAGATGATGTAACATATCGTCAAGTCAACAATCATGTCTTCACAAAACAAAAAGACACAACTGACGCATTTTTCTTTGCGTGGGACTTTAAAAAGATGACGGGGGACAAAGGAAAAACGTTATTTTTTTATTTCTTGTGACTAATAATCAACAGACGTAAAGAAAAGACGCAGTTAAAATGTTAAACAAACTGGTGATCAATTTAGTGAAAAAATACTGAAAAAATGTATAGCTTGTAGACACATAAAGCAACACAAAAAAATTGGTGTTACGTACTTATTTACCTCCAATGAGAAGGTCGGCATATCGCCTAAAGATTTTTTTTACTAAAAAAGACATAAAAACGCTTTAAAAAGAAGAAATGACGTTTTAAAATAGAAAAAAAATAGCAAAAAAACGGTGAGTATGACTATTTTAAAAACAACAATACTTCCTGCCACCATATTATTAAATTAATAGTTAGTATAATCACTATATATTTTTTGTATGTGTCGGCGTCTATGTACATTCATGCTTTTCATTAAATAAAAACAAGAACAACAAGCTGTTTGGCTTGTATTACTTAAAACTGTATTTATGAGGTCTAAACAATTTATTTTTTGCAGAAATTCTTTCCTTGTAAAATGCTCTTGGTAACCTCCACATTTTTTATGCAATTTATATGCATTTTACTTGATGGATTGCTGTCTGCATGAGCACTTCCTGTTTAAAACCTAAAAGGTTTGTTCGGGTGACATTCACAACCACAAAGCATTAAAAAAGGATGATGACTTTGTAAAGTTTGTAGATGCTAGATTTTTAATTGTGTGAATTTTGATTTGCCACTCTGCCTGTCTGACAAATTAGAAAAGGGAGTAAAGATGGAAAATAAATCTAAAAAAATGCTTTCTTTCTTCAATTTTGCAGGAAAGGTATGAAATTATGAAACATTGTTTTTTTTTTGCTCCTGAAAACGTTATTCAATACAAAACCAGTCTGACCTAATGAATGAAATAGGTGAATTAAGATTAATTAATATAAAACGTGTTTCTAAACGCATGTCATTAATTTGTAATTTCTTGATCCCATCGTATCAATTTCAAATTCCTGCACGTAACTCAAATTGAACGTAACTTATTTCTTATTTTTTCTTCGACTTTTGCCTACTTCTATAATATGTAATAATCATTAAGAAAATAAGTCACCCAATACACTATATCGTCAATAATAACATCCTTACTATCTTATTGTCATCTTGTTTTTATATAAACGACATTGTCTCCTGATCTCGGATTACGTGTTTCCTCAATTCAGGAAAATTCTGAACTGAACTGAATCATTCTCCCAAAGTTGTCGTTTTTATGGCGAGTGAGCAAGAGCAACTTGCAGTCAAGTCAGGGTGAGCGGATGTTCTCTTAAGTTACGGGTGTAATTCATGTGACATGAATATGCAAGAAAATGCAGAATTTTTCACAACATCAGTTATCAATCCTAACAGACGAGAATTGAATATAATTTCTGCAAAGAAAATCATCAAAAAAAATATCGTTCATTTTAAAAATGAGCATGTAAAAGATACTATGCAGTCAAAAAACAAGAGCTTTCTTGAAAAATGAATACTTCCTCCGTTCATCTACAACTAATTGTTGCAAGAAAATCGTCGTTGACGTCAACGTACATGTTCATTGATATTCTTACATAATATATACCTACGTAAATTTTAATATTGAAAACGATATCTGACCTTCTTGATTATTTGATCTCTTATAAAATAATTACGATTATAACTGTAACTTTAGCTAAATTTTAGTGCAAATTCCATTATATTCATACAACATATCAATGTATTCATTTTATAACTTATTTAAATAAATTAGCAAAGATATTCAACACTAGAAGACGCATGACGCATTATGTAAGGGATACTATATACTGGGATTAATCTGATTTTAATGGTTCAATAAGTTATTATGATAGTCTGCATTCTTGTTCATTTGATGCTTTTAGTTTAATCGCTGGCTTATTTTACTAAATGATCATTATCTGCGCTAAAGAATTAGCTTTTTATGTGATTATGATTAATTGTTATTATTATTGTTTTTGCCGGGATAAAGTCATTATTATCCCGTTTTTGCAACCACATAAGAATAATCATAATTTTTATATTATGAAAAAATACTAATTATTTTACTCACAAGTAGAAAAGGAAACGTTAACCGTACATTCGTACGTCCGCTGTACATTAAGAGAGTATTCAAAAGTAACAGAAACCTTGACTATTGCATGTGTTGATATTACGATGGTTTGTTTTTAAAAAATGTAAATAAATCAAAAAAGGGAATCGATGAAAGTTTAAATGCAGTTCAATAGTTTAAATTATACATGTAAAAATCAAAACATATGTGTAATAAGGTATGCGTTTTTTAAACAGTACCTCAACAGATCTTTTCATAATAAGTGCAAACACACTTGTAGATCAAAGTTGGGTTTTTGGGTATGTAAATATTTTTGTTTGCACTTTGATAAATTATGAAAAGCAAAGGTTTACTATTACATGGATGAACGTATCGTATAAGGTTTCAATGATCACTTATGATAAATTTTGCATAGTATAAAGTATTTATAACTTATCTTTAATTTCTTAATTGATTACATCATAAAAAAATGCAAATACAAAACAAAGTACTATCGCTAAGATTTAATTTTCGAAGAAAATGTTATGGCTTTCGTTCTTTGATTTATTTAAGTGATTTAATGCATTCTGTTCACACTATATGTAATTTTGCTTTAATAACAATACTTAAATATTTAATTTTGTTTATATTTCAGGTGGTCTACTGTGTCGCTTTTGCAGTGGAGCTATGGTGGATAGTTGAATCCCTACGTAAGTATTTAATCATTTTTACAAATAAAGCCATACCGCAATCAAATTCATTTATTTTCGTTGATGACTTAACTGGTCTAATAATAAACGCACGTGTGTATGATGACGTCGGGGAAACATGAAAAATGGATCTTTACAAAAACTGATTTATAATTTCATGACTTTTCTTTTCAAACCTTAAAAGCATGTATGTCCTCAACGGTAATTAAATTATGTTGCCCCATTTATCTTAAAAGCTGTAATAATGATGATGATGTGTTAATTCTTAAAGCAGAACAGAATTAGATACAAAAAAATGTAAGTTGATTGTAGACAGATAAATATGTAGTGCCCATTGACACAAATAATGATAGGAGTCCCTATTGATTGTTGTCAGTTGTACATTCTTGATTTGGTATAATTGCTTTGAAAAGAAATTCCCAATCATCTTGTTCTTCTCTTTACATTTAAAATCCGTTTTCCATTGTCCCTTTTATAAGGAGAGTATTTAAAACTGTCAATTTTTATTATTCAATGGACAGATGCATTATTAGTGTGTCATGTATGTTGTGTATGTGCCTTGTACCATTGTTAGAGACTCTGATTCGACGAGAGATTCGTCGATACACAAATAATTTATGAGATAGCTTGTACCAGTCCGTTCTTCCGGTTACTACGTTATTAGTTCCTCTGCATGTCATGCAACTACATATATTTCAATAAGCTACAAAACTTACGGATTTTTTTATCATACTTGCCTTATTTTCACTGTTAGAATATCTATCTATTTAAAGTTTTGTTTATTAAACTTTTCTTGTAATTTTAATTGTTAGTGTTGTCTTTACTGTCGACAAGTTAAAATAATATACTTTCATGTTGTCAAGTCTTTTATGTACTTATTGTAAATAAATAACAGTGTAAACCATTCAATGATGACTTTTTGTGAGTGATAGAAACACAAGTCTATCATCATCTTGTACACTTGTTGAACTTTCATTTTCGTCCTACGGCCTTTTGTGAAAAAAATGTAAGATGAAATTGAACAAGTGCTTGTATTTGTATTGCAAACATATGTAGGTGTAATTTAGAGAGTGTGCAATTTAGGATGAGCATAATATGTACATTTAAACGCATTTCATGAGACAAAGAAAGGAGAAAAATCTTGGCTGATGATGAAAATGATGATGATGCCGTGTAAAAAACCAAAACAATGAGTAAGTCAGTGTTCCATAATTGGTGAAGCAATTCATCTCGAACAGAACAAAAAACTGAAATGAAATCTCTTTTAAATTCTTTGAAGTTTGAAGAAGGGGGAAAACGTACATTTATTTTTATTTAGTCAATAATGTGATATTGTTGTATAAATGCTATGCATATAAAATACCTACAAAATTACCAAGAGAAACTACTTTTGGATCAGTAGTATATATTTGGGTTGTTAAGCAACCAAAAAATTGTCAACTGCAAATGATATGTTTTATCACATGAACTATTTGTGTCTTCAAATTAAATGAATGTATTTTTTGCAGGATGTAATAAATAAAATTATGAGATCTTTATGATAGCTAATCTAACTTATAGGCTAAATATAAATGCCCTATTGGATGCATTTTAATGCTAGATAATTTGTATTCCCCATTTTTTTTTAGCATAATCCATTTTATAGGCATGTGGTCATTATAATAAAATTAGTCCGATTCTAATTGCTACTCTGATGTTTGTGAAAAGTAGAATAATTGTAACATTTTTCTGTTTTTATTTATTTTCAGTGATTCTGCCCGCTCCAGCTTATACATTATGTGCCTTGTACTTTTTTGATTTCATTATGGCTGCCATCCTCCTCTTCGGCTTACTTGTCGTAAGTGACGATAATCTTTTTTTCCTTTGTTTGTACAAAATTTTAAGTGTAACGTAAAACGAATTGCTCACTGGCAAGTAGTCGATTTCATCTACTAAATTGATGTTGATGTCATAACTGATAGAAATTTAAGCATTCCAAGTAAATTTTTGTGTGGAATTAAAACTTAAGTAGAATTTTCGTTAGTATTTAAAGTGGCTCATTGTATGAGAATGAATGAGGTAAAATATTGAAGTGTTATTACTATTTCCTGGAAATATTTATTCGCAAAAAAAATCAGGATTAAACTTTTATTGCTCGTTATGACAGATTTTTAAAAATTTTAAAGTATCTTGTCAAACAATATATTATGTAGTACGAGACTTTTACAAATATACATTATTGTTTGTGACTCACATCCATGTAATTACTTTTCATGAACTAGAAGCACTTTTTTTGACGTTTTTAAAAAGTTGTACCACTTTTTATTGAGTAAGGCAGTAATTGAAAATAAACCCTGTGTAAAATTTCGATACGGTTTGTTGCACGACGGTGGCGACGACGTCGTTTAGCAGCGGAATATGTGGTTACATTGTTTTGCTGATCATCATCATCATTATAATTAATTTCCGTGAACACTCGTAAAAGATCAAAGTAGAAAAAAATACGATCATAATAAGAGCATGTACATTTTTACGGAAACATACATATTATAGGTATTTTATTAAAAGCTTTCATCGTTTTATGATATCATGTATATTTTTTACACATCTTCAGACAGTAATCGTCTGTAATAGCTTGTATTTCATGGAAGCACTCATAGAATTATTCTGGTCCTTAAAAAATTCACTCGGAAAATACTTTCGAACGCTTTAAAGCCGAAGTCATTTGATAGCCATTTTCCCATAATGTTAACTAGAATACTTTGTTTTGATTTAAGGATCAATTAAAGTGGGCCTATTAGAGATAAAAAAAGCGTTCATCTGGAAATCTGCTATTGATGTAACTCGATGCTTGTGAAATTGGAAAATTAAATACTCTCCAATTAAAATTTGCCATACTTGCTTGAAGCAAGACACTAGTTTGAATCAGGTAGCAAATAATATTAGCATTTAAGCTGCTTGTGAAATTCCTAACACAACGTTCAGTTAATTGCGAAGTGTTAACAGTACGGATAATTGTTTAGGTTTACAAACAGAGTGTTTGGCTGAACAAAATACATAATTGGAATTGAAATTGAAACATAATTTAAACAGGATTTTAACAATTATTTATTTAAGTAAGTAGAGTAGGGTTTACGGTTTACCTAACATTTTGAAATAATACCTTCCTACGAATTCTTGCAGATAGACCAGTTAATATCTTTTGCTGTTGGGGAAATTAGCGAGACTTTTGGATAGAAAATTAGTCTTTTCAAAGCTTGGTCGGCTTTTTAGAATAAAGTGTGATAATTATAACTTTACAAGTCAACGTCCAATCCCTTATAATAAATTGGCAGAGTAGATCAATTGTATTTATTTTTTGAATAGTCGTAATTTCAAAAAGTAGTAAAATATATAATTGTCCTTTGTAAATAAAAGTTTTCGAAATATTTCTTGTTTTCGATTTTTACCGTTTCTCGTTAAAGTTTAAAGGAATTCAACAATTACAATACTTTTAAAAAGAACCTATTCTTTTGTTCATGAAAAACATGCATTTTTCATCATTGTCATTCTATTTTGTGCAGTACCGACATGGAAGTCTTTTTAAAGTGTACACATCTCTTTGCGTTCTCATCATCACCTTTTGAAATTTTTCTACTTTTTCAAACGCACACAAACTTGTTTCACTTTTCATTGTAACCGCTCATGTAATTCAGAGTTGCAGACAACAAACCATAATCTAGAAAAATAAATCCCATTCACGCATAAATGAAGTCACGATTTTTACCTCTACCAAAAATCGTAATAATAGCTGTGTCTTATTAACAGAGTTTTTAAAAGTAATGCACTTCATAAATATTATTAAACCAAGCTTAAAAAAGGATATGTAGGGAATTTGCCGCACGCAGTTCTTTGTTGGATATGTAATTTGGGTCAAGTACAAAAAAAATCATTCAGGTAAGAAATATTACGGTATGTATCCATTGTCAAGTATTCAGGTTTAAAAGAGAGCACCACGAAAATATCTATTTGCTATTGGAATTGTATCAGATGACTTTAAATGATGATCTGCCTTAAATCTTTAGTAGCTGTCATTACACAAAATGTAGTTCGCAAGATTGAACAATGCAACATATTAACAAAATTTTGGTGCATTCCTGGAACACTTCCTTTGCCTCAGTAAAAAAAATTCTTCCAAGTTCCTTATTTACTTTCTATTAAAAAATAGGAATAATATTTGGTAGGTTTATATTTTGGGTTGGCTGGCATTAAGACAAAAGATTATATTGAAGGTAGTCGAGTTATTTTTAAAAACTATAGAAATTACATTGGTTTAGCTATGCTTTCGTCACACCTTCTATTTTAAGCATCCACAGAACATAGAATTAGTAGCCCAAAGAAGGAGGCATACAAATGACTGTATAGACATCTTACAAAAAAATCCCATGCTTAAAGAATATGATCAGTCGCGCTTTCATTTTCATCTAATGAAACAAAGAAAATGTTCCACTGAAATACACTCATGTCAAATTTTTGATAACGAAACCATACTTTGACAGGTACTAATAAATATTAAATACCGTCTGACAAGAATATGTTGTAAATCATGAAATATCGCCACATAATTATGTCACTGTCACCACACGTCGTTACCTGACTTTGCAGGTTAAAAGATCACCTACGCTTGCCTTTTAACAAAAATTACTTCCGAAACAATTAAAAGTTTTTAAAATCCTTTTTTGAACAATAGGTTATCATTCATGGTTCCACCCTCGCCGATTTCAAATCAACAACCTTATTCATTGACAAGACAAAATGTTAACTGTTTTATGTTTTTGTACTTATTCGGCTAATCACAGACAAAAGACGTAAAAGTTTTATGTTCTTATTCGCAGCATAACAAGCTATATATCACTGCTAGAGCAGCTTTCTCTGTCGTCTTTCTTAAAATAATAAAAATTTATACAATAATTACTAAATAGCTCATAATCGGAAAAAACAATGCTTACTTGAAATTTGCCCTCAATAACATGAATTATTCTGTGCATTTAGGCATTATCATCATGCCAATCGATCCAATAACTGCGTACATCAATTAGTTACTAATGACACCGTCCCTATTAAAGTTGTCACGTTGCTTATATTCACCATAATCACCGTCGCGTGGTGGTTACAATTTAATGAGTACATTTGCCAAATAATTTTTACATATTCTGCGAAGAATGAACATCTCATATTATTCTTTTAGTACATATCATCATAAATAAAAAGGATAGAAGGAAACGATGCATGAATGACTTTATCCCAAAATTTAACCCTTTTTGTTACACATCTTGACTGACGTAATTGCTAGGGTCTAAAACGATAAAACATTTTACACCTTGTATTTAGTATAACATTTAATCTGTTTCCCGGATTAGAAACTCAGGAAATTATTAACGTAAATGCATCCATTTTTAATTATAGGTTGTCACATGAAACATGTAACAAATTTTTTATGGCCGAAAGCCCAGAAAAAAATAATAAATTAATAAACGTCTGGACGCGTTACCCCGGAAATTTAATTTACGAAAATTTCTCTTTACTTTACAAACTTAATTACTAATTTCTGATGTCTTTCCTTTATTATTTTTTTTCTACAGAGACAAAGGAAGTATCTAATGAGCTGGACGTTGATGACTGTCCTTTCCTTCTTCCCAGAGGCAGGAATGGTGCTATTTATGTCATTATATTATTGGGTAAGCGTGACAGAGGAAAAGGTGTCAAATCAAATTTTTTTTGTACCAAACTAAAAATTTGTACAGCTTTTAATTCTTCTTGGCTTACTTTTTCCTTAAAATAAATTATTATCTCCACGAAATCAAAAAATATATACACAATACCACCTTTTAATAATCTTCTCATGATGATGCCCTAGTAACACTGTTTAAAACAATGAAAGAAAAAATCCCGGGGAAAGTAATTAGAAGGTTTTTTATCATTATCACCGTTATCATAACGTATCATCTACCAGATCAGAACACGACGATTACCCAGAGAAACAATAGAAATTAAATCAAAGCACAGTGCAGTGCACAAAAAGATCAGTAGCCGGTCGCGGTCTAAAATGAAGATCATATCATCCTTAAACAAAATACAAGCAATGATGCAAGATGCACGCAAAAACAATTTTCCGAGTTTTATTACTTTACTTTCTGTACTCTCTGACTCATTGTCTGCCTGCTGGCCAGCTTAAATAATATGGGAATGATATGCAAATATAAGCACATGCCTGCAATATTTTTTACAAGTCCATCTTTTTTTTTTATCTCATCTCACATCTCATCTTGTTTGTTTTTAGCTGAGTTCATTAGCGACACTAAATCAATGCGAAAAAAAATGTCTTAATGTAGAGCATGCACGATTAACGTGTTGTTTGCCTGAGAGAAAAAAAACTCGCATAATATTTTGCTTTTTAGAGTAGTATGATCTCTTGTTTTTGTCGTCTGCTACTGAATATTTATATATTTTTCATTAAAAAATACACACACTTACTTATGTACATAGCAGGCTAGTTAGTGCATTTATATAACGTAACATTAACATGTGATCACTTTCATGAACCGGATTAAAACGAGGTTTACAAAAAAATGAACAAACAAGATCACTTTGTATACTATACGAACTAAAATGTATGTTAAGCACCAATATTTTTATTTTTGCACATTAAGTCTGGTCTTTTAATTTTTGAAGCATTGCAATGCAAGTTCAACATAATAAATGAAAATAAGATGAGGGAATATACATTGTTGTAGTTAAGTATCCATTTATATTTGATAGAAATCACAAGTGAAATGTCTAATGAATTATTTAACACCTGTTATGCTTAAAATCATTGCATTTTGTCATTAATCTTATTTCCCCAAAATGCTTATTTCTTATGAAAGGTCATGTTTATAGATTTAGGGTGAATAGCACTCACTGGAAAAAATATAAACAGAAAAATGAACAGACTGAAACATCATAATTATCAAGTAGAGTAAAAATTGTTTTATGCGTGCAGTCTCATAAATCACATGAATGACTAAACGAGAAGAGACGCTTGGGTTGGTT
>JAQIWN010005177.1:0-10224 GCA_034699025.1 Entomobrya cf. arborea Gr-Col-00668 | reverse complement strand
GGCCCGGCCCGTTTTACGGGCCCGGGCACGGGCGGGTACGGGTACCCGCAAAAAGCGGGACCCGTTCTACACCTCTATATGTAAGGGAGGGAGAAGGAAGAAAAAACAGCATATGTACATTAATTCTTTTGAGTTCAACACCATTCTTTGTGTACGTAATATTACGTAACACGTACGCACAGGCATATGAGCATATCATCATGAAAATCATCATCGGTGGACAGCAGCCAATAGAAGTAGCTGTCAGTTGTATTTCAACTGATATATTTCATATTTTCACTATTCATCTTTTTTATTATTAACATTGGACTTTTGATATATTGACAGTTTAAATGTCCGTAAAACTTGACAGCTGTGTGGTGGCGCTGGTTGCCTTGCTTGTGCGTACAAAAGTTGCACAATTTTTGCACAAAAAGAAACTGTATAGACGGTACCTCTTTAATTTGGCTCTATAACTGCAAGTTACGTCCACATTATAACGATAACGCTGAATCAATCCGAATTGTAGACATACGAAACAAATCCATATGTCGCTTAAATTTTGGATGGTTGTATGATCGAGCATAATATAACATGCTTTCATAAATCTAATTCGAAATATTTATAAAAAAATTACAAACAAGTAAATTCGTATTCTACGAGCGTTTGATTTCACTCCATTGTTACACGTGTTTATTCGCATATTATCTATGATCAATTAATTAAAGATAATCTCTATATTTCTAATGCTCAATGAACCAAATCGTTTCAGAATCAAACTTCAATGCTTAGAACAATGAGTTTCTGCAATGTAGATAAGTTTAATGTATGAGCATATCATGTGCTATTTTCTGTTTTTAAAATTTGCAAAACTTCGAAATTTTTTGAAGCCAACCCATTGTTGGTAGTAAAAGTGGCCCAGAACAAGAACGACGTGACATGACAGTGCAGTATTGTATGATGATGTTGTAATGTAAAGCATATAACATGTATAATAAGATTTAGTATGATAATTCTGCTGAGACTTACAAGACAACACATTACCTTATTCGTAACTATTGTTTCTACTTGAACAACTACTCCTACTACAACGCAATCTTGAGGTACGTACTTCGTATGTATATAATAAACTGACTTTTATGATTATTTTATCGAATAAGTGTACATACAAAACATCACGTCATCTTTTATCCTCCCTGATATAGTGGTTTTCACATAGTCATATTTTATCAATTTTATACGATTGTTCAGTACCCTAAACTTTTCTAACGTTCTGAAAGCATTAGCAAAAGATTAAGGACAGTAGGAAGAGCCGTAGCTCATCTCATTTTTATCGTTCTGCCAACAGCTGTCAACGGATGAATAAAAGCATGATTAAAACGCAAAAAAAACTATCTTCGGTTTTTATTATGGCACGGTCGTGTTCTGTACTATACTATACCATGGTACAATATGCGTTCATAATGGACAATGTTCTGCAAAAAGGCCTTAATTAGGCATTTCATCCGATAAAACATGACGGCATTTATTAGACAAGTGAATCATCATCAGCAAACAGCATATAAAAACGAGAAAAATATGTAGATGCCTGGCTTCTACTTTTAGGGTAGTTAAATACATTACACATGGTACATTGTCATCTTTAAGGTTTTTTTCTTGGGTAATTGGGAACGTATGAAAAAAAGAAAAGTGCACAGCGAAATGAACCAACTGACATAAAATATATTTATATGCACGATCAATAAACTAGAAGATAAAGATTTCGATTTTATTCGTCAAATTTAATATGAACAATACTGAAATTAAGATTCTCTAAAAGATGAAGAGACAAGTTGGGAAGCATTTCGATATTTTATTAAAAACGATGACTATGCATGAGAGGAAAATATACTGAATAGAGTTGTACGAGTAAGGCAAGGATATTAAGTTTTCGTTAGTTGTAAAACGAGGGTAACTTTATTCAAATTGAATCGATCGAATTATTAATATCCTTGAGAAAGGATCTCATCTTAACTCAACGTATCTTTTATAGCCCTTGCCGTTTTTATGATTCATTTCATGTAGTAGCTATTAGCTCTATCCATAATCACATTTCATGTAACAATAATTGTTTTTCAGTTTTTACACTAAAATATGTTCAATATCTGCAATGCGCAAATAGATTTTCGCAAAACTAATTTCCCCTGTAGCAATAAGTATACTTATTGCTTTTTGCAGCAAAGTTTCAAATGACGAAGATTAAAAAGGGTATATTGCGGTGCGGGGGTTTCTGCTGAAATGAAGTTCATTGATATTACTCACGAGTAATTTCATCTTAAAATTGGGCCTTGAATCTTAAAAACATTTTTATGTTCTCTGAAGCATAAAACATTTGGTCCGATCACTGTTAATTGATCCTATTACATTGTAACGTATTGAATGATATGGGTAACCTTTCTGTCATTTTCTGGTAGAAGATCTAAAACTCCAGCCCACCTACAACCGACCTTACTCGTGGTGGTGGCATGCATGGCATGTTTCTTTTCTACTGCTTACGCACATCTGTCAAGTGTGTAACCAGAAAAGACATTTCTAAAGATCTATTTTTCAGTATAAATCAACCTACATATAATAAGAAACCAGCAGCGCAGCACAAGCTACAAAGAATCCCTTTTTCCAGCAAGCAGCAGCAGTTGCATCTGCATCAAAAAAGAAGTGTGTTAAGTAAAAAAAGATGTGTCCGAGGGCATGAGCCAAATATAAGTAATAATAGACTTTAAGAGCAATTAACGGCAACCCCAAAACTGCTTCTTTTTTCATACGAACTTATTACCAGTTGTCTTTTGACTTGTCTTAACAATATGCTAAAAGGTAGGAAAATGCCAGGAGAGCAACTAGCGAGCGACAGCAGGCAGTTGGAAGGAAGAGATGAGTGAGTTACCCAACAAAGGCAGAAAACACACCTGCCCTTGCTCACTTTATTGTGATGTGATCCATTTGTCTGGCTCAAGTTTTCAGAGTTTTCTTAGTCGTGTCCCAGCATGAAACTAGTTTTTGTATAATATTTCATCGTATCTATAAATATACAAGTATCAAATCTATACGATAACTGAATCTAACAATATTGAAAATAGTGAATTTAGAAAGAAAATGGTTGTAGAGGTTTGCTAAATAATGTAATTTACAAAATATTATAATTCATAATTGTCTCTATTGAGCATACACTCTTAAATGCTTAATAAATTGAAGTAAATTCTTTGAAATAGACCCAGTAAGTCAAGACATATAGCCTGAGTAAATCATGTAGGTATGTATTACCGTAAATCCTACAAAAGGATTTGTGTATTAAATATCTTAAAATATTTCTGATTCGGATTAAAATTTATTTTTGAACGAAAACGTTCCGAAGCTATTCAAGATCACATGCATCAAATGAACAATACGAGAATATTATTATGCGCACTGCATTGGCATACCACTAACTACTAACAGGCTTTAGTAGAAACACCTGCATCCGAAAATGTAAGCGATCGACAAAAGTAAGTGAATGAATGAAAATGAATGGCACAAAGATAGAAATACGAAAGGTGGTTTGTATGAAAATGCATGCTCTACTCAAGAAAAAATTCGTGTCATGCAGTTCAACTTGAAATGTATTATTTCTATGCATCAGCAGTAGAGCATTCCAAAACAACTGTTTCCTTTTCCGTTGGGTTCTCTCATTCCGAACAACCCATTTGAATATGAAACAAGTTTCATACAATTTTATTTTATTATTTTTAAGGATTAATATTTTTAGGATAATAGAACACAAGACAATACATTACACTACCGAGATCTGTAATATTTAAATTCTTAATTCATCTGTCAGTGCTGGAACTTGAAATTCGTTTAACAAGTACTTAGAATTTTACATATTTAACACGAACAGGAAATGATCACTACTGAGAAAACATATTATGAGTTCATTTCCCATATCCTGTCATTTTCCTTCAACGCAGGTGAAATTTCAATGCATTCAGATTTATGTAATTTTAATGCAAGCTTGCGTTTGAATGGACTTTTTTTTAATCTTGTTTATCGAAAAGACAAGACAAAAGTAGTCTGGTAATTTTAGCAAGATTTGATTCAACTGAAAATATATTTCCTTTACAGCCGGTTTTTACAGAATTATACTTATCGAACTTGAATCGGGTGTTATTAATGCATGTTGCATGTACATTTGGTGTACCATTTGATAGTGACGCGTGCACGTGTTTTATTATCGGACGGACACGGACAAAGATATCACATAATATGCATTAAACAGATTAAAATATTTATTAAAAATGTAAATGTTTTGTATATTAAATCTAATAAGATTAAGAATACATAATGATTTTGCTCTCTTTCTTAGATTAAAATACATGCTGGACTAGTTGGTATATTATGCATTTAATTTTTTTTAAATACATATCTGATGATCATATTTATTAAGACGACTTTAACCAGGGGCTTCAAGTCACATAGAAGGGTTCTCCTCAAAGTTGAAAGCATCTAAAAATACGATAAAAACCAATTTGATTTGAAACTAGATTCTGTATCTTGAGATTTTACTCATTTCAGGCTTCTGTAATGTTAGAGATACCATCAAACTTATATATATCTTTCTATAAAAGCTTGTGCGCGTGCCAAATACGCCCGAGGGAAGAAAAGAAGTCAATGTAATATGATTTTAGAAACTAAAATGCTATATTTTGTACGAAACACTATTTCTAAATATATACTAGTGAGTAGATAATATGTAAATATCTCATCAATATTATCAACCGTTTTCTAAAAAACATTCACTTCAACAGTTCTCTATCGCTCTGCGTTATACTTTGTTGTGATGAAACTTCACTGAACTACACAGGTTCACTCTACTGAAAAATGTAATTAATCTTCTACAATCCTATTAAGTTTACTGATATGAAAATCAAACGAAAAAAGTTCAACATGGTAAGGGATTCCCCGGATCAAAGAGATCATTATTCATACTGATTTCTGATATTGAGCGCGCATCAATTTCATTAAAATCTAGAAATTTTTAGACCAACATTGCAGAACAAACAAGATGGTAATCAATGAAACATAAAACTGACTACATTCAAATTCGAAATAAACGAAGTGAAAACAAAGTACTGATGTTGCATCATGAATCACTGCGAACAAAATCAAAATTTACTTTAGAGGCACATGGGTACGCATGCAATGTATGTTGAATATGATATTTTCCTTATTTTCAAGTGTTCTAGTAAATTTGGATAACATAAATGTGATGTGATTTGAACTGGCTAGGCCAGTGTTGAGGTTAAAATATTTTACTTGCTTGTAGCTATAACGGAGGTTGAAACTTTTTAAAGTTCAGACAAAGCACGAAGGCAAGCCGAGTAACTTGAATGGAACATCATGCAAGCAAAATAAGATTGGATACGCAGTTTACCAATATGAATAAAAATCAAATCTGTAAAAATACGCATCTTGATTATCATAATAAGAAAATAACACATTTTGTATGGCGCACATGTGCTCGCTCATGTTTTTCGTTTTCATCAAATCAAGAAAAAAAATGCTCGTAGATGAATGCTAATTAGTATGCGATGATCTGTAAAATCAAGTATCACGAACCACTTTGACTTTTTGGGGTGAAAACAAGTCGAAAGATGAAAGAGAATTCACGAAAGTACAACTTTTCTCAAGTTGTTCTAGTTTAGTTACAATTACACCAGCATTCTACACGTTCTAGGTCTACATTTGTATGTAGGCTGGAGGCAAAGCTTGAATCGAGAATGATGCGTGTGTCCATATTTTTCCATGAAAAAAGTTAAGTATAAACCAAGCACAGTTAATTACAATTTTCTTTTAACCCCGGTATTTATTTGATGAATATATCAAAATTGACTACAAACCTACAAAAAAATGTTAAGCTGCGTTTTATATTTATTGCTGGAAGCATAATAATATATTCTTCGTTGCTTTTACTTAACTCATAATTTCAGATTCAGCTTTTTTCTGTATTTTGATTTGAATTTAGATACTTTGTTGAATTTTTCTGTTCTAGAATCAGGTTTGTATGTTTAATGACACTTTTTTGTCCATTTAATTTGAAATTGAATGTGTAAATAATGTTATAACGATTAAGGATCGGAATATTTTCACAATATTTCGAAGAGTTAGTTTTATACGCTTTTCAAACACGTTTGCTTAAAGCACATAATTTACAAATATACCAAGTAGACTTCATCTTATTAAATGTGATGACTGTTCTAATCGATAATTAGATTTCATTCTTTTTGACTTGAGGTCCGTGTTTTTTATAATCTTCCTTCATCCTTAGTCTGTACACACGATTTGTGCGATACATACGTGATCAATAGAACAATAGAATAATTACGGCTTCACAGATTTTGTTCCGAAATGCCTCAAGCTCAACATTCTCATTCTACAAACTTTACCGTTTTTATTTAAACTAACCGTTTCTGATGTAAGCCGAATCTGTTCATCTGTATTTTGCTACTACTTTGCATTGATTATTTTTATGCCTGCAGGTAAAATAAACTAAGGCAAATATGTGCCCAAGGGTTTAGGGATATTATTATTTGGGCTTGTCTCGTTTCGTGCACGAACTGTAGATTTTATTTTATGAGGTCATCACCGTTGGCATCAGTATAAGTAAATATTTCACGCATTACACGCACTGCCATTTATCTTTGAAAATATCATGATCGATTTTATCAAGTCGCACAGGCTATTTTATAATTTGTTGGTATTGTGAATGTGTATGTCTACCAAAAATTTTGTAGGATAACTTCACTTTCACGATATGACATTTCTTTATTAAAAGCTAAGTTACAAACTAAGTTTACCTTTAGTTTGCTGTAATTGTACATGAAAACAAGGAAATTTCATCTCTACTTACCTTTTTACGCCGGTTGGAGACTGATAACCCAATGGGAGTAGATGGAAGTCACTCTCACTGCAAACTTCACGGTCTCTATGATGCACAGCGCATTTGAAACTTCGGCTGCGCTTACCGGTCATCTAAAGGAAACAAAAATATAAAATTATTAGCCAGATACTAAGTGTGGTGACAAGAATAATTCCAGCTAATTTTATAATGCCGATAGTTTTGAATTTAGAAAAAGATAAATAAAAAGTTTTAAAACCATTTTTTTGCTCAACAATTGAGTGTACAAGATCTAGATAATATAACGGAAATAATAGTAAATACGCAGTATCTAGTTTCCTTGAGATGTTTTCATTTGGTATATTGAAAGCATGTAATTTGTAAATTAGGTTTCGAATATGTGTGTATGTTCAAGAGAATTTAGGGGCTCAACTGGTTCAAGTAAGATTTTCTACTTAAAATTTACAAAGCGAATAAAAAAACTACAAATAAAAAGCTCACATTATAACTGCACAGTTAACCAAATCTTTACAGTTTTCTGACATTGGAGTATTTTAATTGTACATTGTTTGCGTTCCAAAGCAAGTTGGTAATAATTTGAGCAGTATATCAAAATTATGATTTATTCGTCGATAAATCAGGTTCATTGTTTGCTATTCTTGATGATATTATTATGATCATGCCAATTATCAAAGAATATTAGACTTATGATATTTTCATAAACATCTCTTTTAAAACCGACTTTATCATTACTAAATACTGGTAGACCGATTGTTCTAAAAAATCATTTGGAAGGTTTAATATACCGTGTCCCTGTGAACACTTAAACATTTATCCACAATGTAGTTTGTTGACGACGAAGCACCATGAAATGAAAATGAAACCTCTTGAGCTCAAGCAAACTTTCACGTAGGATTGAAAATTCATCCTCTCACTCGTATAAAAAAAACTTTTGATTTTGTGTGTTAAACGTACATTTGAATTTGTGTGTACATTAACCAGTAAATCACTCTAAAAAAGCCCCAGACGTGATTTACCTATGTTGAAACAACCTTAATAATTTGTTATTTTTAATCATTATGCACGCACTTAGTAGAACATTGTTAGTACGTTCGGTCATTTCTTGACTAAATTATTTTGACTACAAGCTAATTTTACTTTTACTTATTCATTGCATGTTAATAATAATACGATTTTCATGTATATCAGACCGTATCGGAATTTACGTTCGGAAAAGTAAACAATCCGCAGTCTGTACTCCGTACACAAGAGATAACAACGGAAAGGGTAATAATATTATTAAGTGACTTTCGGAGCTTGTCTTCTAAAGTGTAAGTAACAATTATTGAAGAAACTATATTATGATCATGCAATAAAAATAAGTAATTACTATATGCTATATAAAATCAGTATTATCAATGACGCGGTAAAATAATTTCAATAATGTTCTGTTATAAAGGAAGGCTATACATGAGCTTTCATAGCTCATCATATCCGACGACTATTTTTGTTATAATTAATCTTGTAAACATCAACTTTTTCCACAAATTAAAATACCTAGCGAACGCCCCGGTTGAAAATTTGGGGGTTTCCAAATTCCAACACATTCCGCAGTGAAATAAAATTGATATCATGCTCTACATAGGTATACTTACATATGCATTCATAATTTTAGTGTAAACCTCAGGCTCAAACCAAGACAATTTATCTTTCATGAAATCCCAACACCACACCCTAGCATCCAATTCACCAAGTGCAATAAATGATTGGCCAACCGTTGAAAATCTATTTGCCATCAGCCATCAATTAAAGCCACCCTCTGCCTTCCTAGTTGGTTTGGTACCGCAATGCCGTTTTTTCAGTTTTTACATACACATATTCTCTAGCATGTACATACAAACATTGATTACGCTGAATTTTTATTGAAAACTGTAGCAATTTTATGCTAGTACTTAAAAACATTCTGCCTTGATGTTTGCTGGTCTGGTAAGTGCAAGGCAATCAAAATGAAAATGATAAAGGCAAGCCACTCAGGCGTACGCTACTTTTTCGTCTGGCGTGTGCAGTCAGTACCACTAATACAGCATTTATGTATGTCGGATGTCGGTTTTTTTCGCTGTTTAATGTTTGTTACTGTGTGCCTGTGTGCTTGTTTGTAATATAAAAGAAAGTCCACAAAAAGTTGGCTTGTTATTACAAAAAAAAAGACTTGAGCGCGACCCCGAACCACATTTAACATGTAATAAACTGTTCTCCCTTTTTTATACATATTTTCCTTGAATACCATCATCATCACAAGCATATTGGGGAAAAGCAATGAATTATTTTATCCTTATAAACGCCACAGGGATATTTCTACACTGACATGTTGAGTTCACCCCTTTCCCCAACTCCCCCAACACTATAAACGCAGTCATGTGTACACAACCAACATCTAATGCAAATCAACTACAATATTATGATGAAGGCAGTTTGTCCCTCCGCACTCCTGTGCATGGTGCACTTGAGGAAAAGCAATCTCGATGACTGAATAACTACTACATTCTGCACTCAAATGAATGAAGGAGTCAACTTCAAAAATCACTAACAAAAATGGTGAAAGACTGAAGAGAAAAAAAATAACCTTCCGTCTGTCTGGTTTTTTCGCAGGGGAATTTCACTCAGCTTAAGTAATATTCTTTTCGACATTCGGAGTTCTTTTTCCTCTTCGTGTTGCATTACATTATACGAAGGTATGAAAGTATGAATACCTTTTTTTTATATAATACGTTTACGTTATGACTGCATGTTGTAAATTACACAAGCTTCCTGAATTGAATGACTGTTAGATGCCAGTTGGGTGGTATGTGGCAACTTTTTTTCTGTGAAAAGTAAAGACTCATAAGTGTATACTATACCCATTAAATCCATCTATTTTTTCAGGAGAAAGTATATAAACCGTCAAAATAATAGTGTAGTATGGTGTGGTGCGGTGCGACAGAATAAATGACCTATTCAGGTTGAACTGACTGCCTGACTGTTGGAAATAATATGGACGAAGTAACGGTTCATATGGCTTGCAACTTGCAATACGACCAGACCAGAGACTATTCGTTAAGTTCCATGTGGTGTAAGCAGCTGGAGTTTTCCTATAAGACTTGACGTATCAAACTAGGCTTGTGTACTCGGAGAGTGAAAAGCGAGATTACTTTTTGGCCAGCTTACTTAACTTACTTCTTGTCGGTTGGCTTCAACTTGCAATGGCAAGCATAATTTTTAGCTAACGATACGTTATTGTTTCAACAATTTGAAAATGAAAGGGGAATTATAATCCTTATTATACAAGATGAAGGAAACGA
>JAQIWN010005176.1:0-10224 GCA_034699025.1 Entomobrya cf. arborea Gr-Col-00668 | reverse complement strand
TATGCTTCTGTACTTAAAAATGGCAGGTTTTTAAAACTACATGGCAGAAGTAGAATTACATAGTATAAAAAGTTAGTAGACAGGAAAAATGGGAATGTACGGTGCATACTGTGAAATATACGTATTACGTTGCGATCTTCTCTACACCATCCCTACTTTTATACCATCATCGTAACAAGAAGCTCTCAGGGGACTTTTTCGGTTGATTTTATCTTCATTTATGCCAATAGGTTCATTTGATGATGCACACGCGTCAGCGTAATATTGACTGCGAGAGAAGAGAAAAACAGTGGAGCAGTCTGTATCTCACTCAGTCACCTTTCTGTGTGAATTTTCTCACTCGCATATTCTTCTAAGAATAATACAACTATATAATCTATCGAGTCGACAAGTCGTCAAACATGCATTTTCACTTTCCCATTTCATTTCACTTTTTATGTATATTGATATCTATCTAAAGTGTAAAAGAGTTGACTTCTCACTCAAGATAGGTGATTATGTTTATATGCGTGTCTACTTATGTATATAAGTGAAAAACATATTATCTTTTCCTCCTACACTTTTTCTTTCAACATATTTATTTCTCACGTTTTCTTCGATAAACATAGGGAGGGAGGGTGTATTAGCGTTTAAGTATTCAAGTTAAATAACAACCACTTTTTTGTTAGAGAACATTGCAACTGTGGAGAAAAAATAGCTTCCAGCTACAACAACCAGCTGAGCTTATACAATGTACAGTTCTTTCCCACCTTCTACTATCTTGCACTTTCTTAGAACTATACATGTTACTTTAAAAAATTATATGTCTCTTTTAGTTAAAGAACTATAGAATAGGTTTGATGTTAAAAGTAATCTACCATAATGTTAACAGGGAAAAGCAAGGGTCTGATTAAGTGTTTCACTTAAATACGCCTGTGCATACATACATATTTGGTATTACAGCCGCACCAATCGTACATCTCAAGATTACACCAGGGGAAGAAATAAGGTTTCCAGAGAATATCTACTACTGCTACCATTAACTTGAATGAAAGACAAGAAGAGAAAAAAAGGAAGAGGAAGAAGCAATAAGTGCCATGTGTCTGTCTGCTCGTTGCTTGAAACTACTGCTTTTTTACTTCTTGTGTAAGTCTAGTAGATTAGTAGATATGTGAACTACTGAGCAACATTAAGGTACATTAAGAAGACGCTGACTTGAGCACGTCCTTTACCGATAATGAGAGATTGCATGACACTCTGGGGCATCGTAAAATTCTTTTAAAATCCTCACTTCCCATCGTCAAAAAAAAAGAGAAAGAAGAGAGTAGCAAAAATCATCATCAACATCAAGGATTCTTTTTTTACATTTTCCATCGATGACTGCCTTGTGTGTTGAAATATATTATTTTTGTACATGTACCGTAACAGGTACACCTTTTAAAATAATCGGACGTAGATAGTTAGCCTTGTACTTGTATTTTGCAGCATTTAAATGCTTACCCGGTGATTCGATGGTGAAGAAGATAAAAGGAAAAGTGCTGGAGGTGCTCCATTGTTCGGCCCTTGTCTAATTTTGAAATGAGCATTAAAGTGATAGAATCGAAAAAATGGAGGTGGTTACAATGAGGTACCTACATGGAGAAAAATAAGAAAGACTCAAGCTTCCTTAAAAAGTAATTTTGGCCAAGGACACATGAACTTTTTTTTAAAGCAACAACAGTGGCAAAAGCTCTACTACTTCTACCACCATTCTCATAATCATACATAGTCCATACTCGTGGAATGGAACACTGAGACAAGTAGAAGGAAGGAAGGTAAAGAACCTAACGCCTATTTGGGTCAAACCAAGTGATGTGTTATGCATACTGTATGCAAAGAGAGATGTAAATGTGTATTTTTCGCTGAGTTGAGATACCCCACACATCAATCTTGAATTTCATAAGAGAAGGGAGAGAATTATACTATACAGGTTTATCATTTAAATGATAGAGTGTACAAGTGTAAAATGAATATGTTGAGTAGGAGGTTTTTGGTATGTATTAGGTAATATGCATTATTACTGCGCTACGTAAGTTTCTTTTTCTTTCTTTTTCAACACATCTGTCTTATCTGCTGGTTCCTCCTTTTCATTTTGCTCACTCTCCTTTTGTGTATTTTTCTTGTTACAACACAGTCAATGAACTTGTGTGAGTACGAAATGAGAATGTGAATTTTTTATTGTCAAAGAAGTAGTTTTTTCGTGATGACAGGCACACATGCAAAAACGGTAAAATACTGTATTGCTACACTAGTCTGCTTTTAGAGTACAAAGAGAATTGACGTGCTACTTTACGAGCCCATGGATTGATGAGGAGCATCATATCACACTTGAGAAAGATTTTATAGTTTGTAGTTTGCCACTATTTTCAGGAAGGAGTTGAGTGTGTACGCGTGTAGTAAAATCGGAGTTTGGTAGGTAGGTACACAAAAGAACTCTTCTGGTTGTGGTCAAAGTACCTACAAAATACAGAAGACTACGAAGACTGGATACTGAGTACACTTGATCTAATTCCGGAAACCCTCACATGTAACCATTGGTTTACCAGAGACATCAAATCTCCACTTCTTGTTGCGTGAAGAAAATGGAAGGGAACTTAAAACCCCAGACATGAGAGAGAGGAAAAGCATAAAGGTTTTAGTTTTAATGCTGTGTTCACTCCAAAACACATATAATATGCATACTTTTGTAAGTGTGTTTACATTTATATTCAAATGCATATATTTAGAGCGAGAAAAAGAGAGCCTCCTTTCAAAGAAAAAGTACCTCATCAATAATGAAACGACGATCATGTAGTCGCGTCCTTCTAAACTAGACAGTAGAGAAAAAGTGAAAGTATGAAGCAAAACATTCCTCTTTCTCTGTTGTTTTAGACCAGCTGCCTGAGAAAACCAAGGAATATGATCAGTTTGCTTAAGTTAAGGAGCAGTAGACTGCCTATATTATTCCATTCGTCGAAACTAAAATAGGAAGGTGATGTTGGCTGAAGGAGAAATGAGACATAAAGAGAATATTTAAGCAGTTCTGAGGAAGCACAGTGGCAATCTAACGAATAAGAGCGAGCGAAATAGTGAATGATATATACATACACACACTAACGTACTACGTATTTGTAGAATCCGTGATGAAAAGAGCTTCGTTTTGAGGATACCAAACCTTTAGCTAAAATTTAACCAAAGAGAAACACCAGGGAAATGAAATGTGGCTGTCAAGGACCAAGGCCAACTCATCATCATTGCCGTTTTCAATACGAGAGTACTTATTTTGAATGTATTAACATGTTATTTGATGCAATGGTATTAAAATCGTCTAAGTACAAATTCCAGCCTATTATTATCCCCATTCGACTTCATTTCAAATAATACGACTGTCAAGCCGTCCAAAACCTCTAAGTTCCCACACAAGATAACAGCAGGGATAACCAAAAGTCAAATGCCTTACAATCATATACACCTTATTATAGTTCAAATAGGAAAGGAGAAAGTAAGAGTTTTGTGCAAGCTTACACTACACATGACCAGTAAACAAATAGACCTTGCGATATACTAAATGCCTCACACCAATGTGCTTGCACGTGGCATCGTACTAGAAAATTTAACAACTTCCCGAGAACTACCACATTGCCAAATACATGCCATCGCCATCTCACATTGTTTTCCCCTTTGAGACCAAAATCGTTTTCGTCATGTATGGTACCAAGACCAAGATGAGGTAACGTTGGTCTACGGTCTCTGTAACCTTTTTCATGTTCTCATATTTCAATCGTGTGCATTTAACTTTTTAGTGAAAAGTTCGTGGTAGATTTGTTTTCTGCTCTTTTCTCTCATGCTCAAAAAGTTTATCTTTGGCTACCAGAATAAAAACTCTACGTGTTCATGCTTGTTTGAGTTTATGATGGAAACACAGAGAAATCTGAGATTGTTTATATCTATGTTTGTGAGTGAGCACATTAATGTTACTTCTTAGATTCGTTTTTCACACTCCAAATTCCATGGTCGTTTTATCGCCTTAGTAGGCTAAGACAATCATAATTTTCAGTCTAAAATCAGATTTGAAAATCATCCAGATATTTGTACTTATATTCATATTGCATTAAATTTTACTTGCAAGTAGAACACTTGGCAGAGAAAAAGGGAAAAGCGCATGGCTTATCGCAGATTTCTAACTGGTAACATGTTAAGTTGCTCACAGTTAAAACAAGCAGCAGTAGGGGAAAGTTATGTATGCCTTTCAAAATTCATGAGTACTACGCTTGCACTGCGGTATATTTTGAAGAGTATTTTCAAAATGCAAATATTCAGCTACTACATTAATAGGACATGTTTATCTGGAAATGAAGTTTAACTTTGAAACTATGTGTTTGCGTATAACTTAATTAAGTGTGTTGTACGTGTGGCTAAAATTTCTCGAGATCTGATCCTACAGGATGACCATTGGTCGACAACGACAGATGACGTATATTAAAAGAAGGGAACAAAATTTTGCGTGGGCACATTATTACCACTACGTTTTCTGTTTAGTTCAGAGGAAAATTCATTTTCACTTTAGAAGTGATTGTGCAACAAAAAGATTTCTAGAATTTGATTGTTGAATTAGAGCTATTGGTGTTTGCGCATAACAAAATATTTTACTAAATTCGCCCACTCTCTTTGAATAAATGCTCCGAAATCTCTACTCTCAGAAATGTAAGTTTGTGAAAACTTTGTAAAATGAGAATATTATTCTAAGAAGATCATAATTATTTTTTCTCAGTATATCAGTACAATCGCACTATTAAGGTCAAAACAAGGAGTACATTCAATAACTTATCAAATAGTCTTTCATTCCACTTACTATCACTCTTGCATGTCATAATCGTTTTACTTTAATTCACTTTTTATCCTGCAATGTCCTTGTATCTTCCACAGAAATACTTACATCGGAATTACTTTTCCTCCCTTTTGAGTCCCTCTAATTAGAACATGTTTCAAGATAAACAATCTACGAATTTCGAGAAATCTCACATTTCATAATCATTTGAAAGTTTGTTCCCTTTCCCTTTTTGGTTATTGAGGTTGTCTGTCATTTGCATGGAACAAAAGTTTTGAAATGTGAAGTGGATGATTTCTTCCACGAGCTGACAAGCTTTTAGATACGTTTTCTTCTGAGTCACCCTATCAAAGTTACTGTCTTTTCATTGAAGATAATACAAAAGATATGGTAATGATAAAGGGATTACCAACTTAGTATCAGCTAAAGTACACAAATCGCACACATCATAAAATTATATATTTATTATTATATAAGTAGCACAGCAGCTACTTGACACTTGACGTTGGTGCTCCTAACTAAAGCAGCCTAACATTAATTCCGCACAATTCTTATATTTTCTTCTCTCAAAATTGGAGCCGTAATAGGAATTCTTGTAAACTATTCCTTTTAATTCAGGTTTTTTGATAAAGGAGGATATCGGATATGACGATGATTAAACGAATATAAGGTTTCTTCACTATCACATACTACACAGCTACTATAATTCTACAAACAAACATATTGATGAAAAGTTTTAGATCGCTCCTAATATTATAGTTGCTTGTTTTAACTTATTTCTTCAATACCATCGGGCTTGTTGAGAAGAGTAAGCGAAATATAGCAGAAGTATGTTTGCGTCTTGAGTAATTCATTAATGTACAATATGCATAAATACATAAAAGCACTAGAACTTTCCACGACAAGCAGACATGCCTAGATGGTCTGAAGGATTTTACAAGGAAAACCAGGAAAATTATCTGTCAACATATTTGAGATTTCTTGCTAATTAGCTGTTGAAATATGAAACATTTTGGGGGGAGGCATAAGTTTTGCTTTGATCCACGGATGGATTATAAGAGTTCTTATATAAAGATAAATGGTAAAACTTTGCGAATATGTTGGAATAAACAAAGCAAAGTAAAGTATTGTTGGTTGTATTGTGATAGCAAATCTAAAATATAATAGAAACAGGCTTATATCCTTATAAAATGTGAACATGAGTTTCATATATGTAGTTGATAATATAAGTTTTGTGCCAATAAAGGAGAAAATTTAAAATAAAAACCATATAAATGAAAACTAATGATTAACTAATTTTTCGTTATTTTTCTATAAAAAGTGTCGTAAAACTTTTAGCAGTCAACTGCTTGTAAAATTGTATTAAAATGAACATTAATGAGTTTACGTTAACACAAGCTATTTTTATTTGCAAAGGAGACCATATATTTTCCTGTGCCAAAACAATTATAAAAAATCAACTTGTTTATCAGGAAACTGGGAAACACTGTTTACGATGGGGAATACTTCAAGCAAAACAAAGTGAATATTTTGACTGAAAATACGATGAAATGAGAAGGGAGGCAAAAAAAATCCCTATGCAGCAGTTTATTTGGAAGAGATGCACGTTTCGAAGATCGTTCAAGTCATTTTGTTTCAAGAGACAAAAAAGTGAAAAGAGACTTTTGTTGGCAAAAACAGAAAGCACATAATTCCATCATGTCAAGTCATAGTGTATTTAAATTGAAAAGTGCAGACACTTGAAGAGCTAGTGTAATTTCATTCTACATGTAAAAAGTTGTATGTACTGTAATAATATACTGATAAATGAAAATGAATGGCGAAATTCAATGAGCTTGCTTAAATTTACATCAGTAAACCGTTCGAAATGAGTACCACTTGTGCGTAATTTGGATGAGTTAAAATTAGGTTGCCAACCTCTCTCAACGAGCCGTTAGAGAATTACTTGACATATTTTACCGCAAAAAAATTAGCCTCTTCATCTTCCCTTCCTATATCTCTTACTGCAATAATAATATAAATTTACTTTGCATTTATAATAGAAAATTAGTGATAACCATCAAGTACTTTCAAAGCTATACATCACCAGACAGTATTCTAAGAGAAGTGATGTGTTGCATAAAATCTGGCTAGAAGCCCAAGTTTAAAAAGTCAGTTCAGTTTTTTTGCGCAATTCATTATACAACTTTGCTGTTGTTTTCTAGTTTCGATAATGAAATGTAATGCATACTTATGCATTCGATATTTGAATATCTCAAGGATTCAATGTTTAAACTATGTAATTATAAGATAAAAGTTGTAATTTGGAAGTTTTGAAAACTTTTTTTTTGTCTTACGTAAAGAAATGAATAGAGGCAAGACTGAAATGAAGATATTTTCCTGCTTTTTCTACTGTTTAATGAGCGATAATGCGATTACACCTGATTTTCATCATGACATAACCTCGCCTGCGTAAAAACTGACTTTCTGCATTAGTTTTCTCACATTAAGTATATTTCTGTGCTGGAAATAACCCTTTAAAAAATGAGATGAGTTTCAGTAATAACGCGGAGGCGGCTATAATGCGAAAACTTGATTTTTAAGTAACAAAAAGGTAACTTTTAAGGCACGCCATTCGATAAGTCGCATCAACTATGTAGTACGTCTTTACTTTGTAATCTTCATGTAAAATCATGATTCTTTTCTAATGTAATGGCATTGCATCTTCAATAAAGATATTAAGTCTTTTGGCAAAAGGCTCCACAAAATTTCCCAAAGTCTCGTATGATTTCCCCATATCACTATACACAAGCTATACATGTACATTTCCCGGAGATCTATAATCTGTCCAGTAGCTAGAAATGAGTCGTGAAACTGCACCATGACCATAGACACATCACATATATATATTGTAAAAAGACATAATACCAAATTATATAATTACTCACATAGTTTTGTCATAACTTAATAAACATAATTGTAAGTGAGACAAAAAATCATGTCTCAATCTATTTTATATGTACTAAAAAGGGAAGGTAGAAGTTCGAAGAGGTTTCTCCTTGAAAATATCTGTAGAGCATTATCAAAATGACATATCTTAGAAAAGCTTGAGAAATATCTAGAACTTGCATCACAGACCATCATCATCATAATCGTCATAATCAAGTGTTATTTTGCTACAATCACAAACTCTTATCATCTCATCACTAATGCTCCAGATTTCATAGTACTATTTAATATAAGACTGGCTCTCAAGCTTATGGGAAAAGATTACTTAAGGGCCAGTAGGCCAGAACTGATAAGTACTAATAGTAGCACCTATTTCGTTATGCAAGTAACCAAAATATCTACAAGGAATGTTGAATGTGAAAGATTTTTTTGGAGGAGATATGTTCCAAGTTTCAACCCAAAAGAGTTTGTTTTGCGATATCCACTTTGGTGGAATAAATTCTATTGTGAAAGTTTTTCATGGATGATGAAAGTAAAAGCGGCATTACGAGCAAGGCCACAGACAAAAACTATGTATCTATTGTAGTCTTCTGTAAATCAAGGAAGCTTACTCGGTGGCTCTGCAGAAAATACAAATCTTAAAGAAATGAGCCTTTTACTCCTTCCCTTCCTTTCTGCATGGGTGGCTGATTTGATAGCTTTCTACAATACGTAAGCATACACGCTGCTTTATATTATCAGATATTCCGATTTTATCCTTGGTATTTCTGGTATTGTGTTTTTGGTGCATACAAATACTATGCCCTAGTCATAATGTGTGTATTTTGTATAAAATTTAGATATAAGCCAGCCGTAAAACAAAAAACGAGGGCTGAATGCTACTGAAACCAGTAAAAAAAGGACAAAGGAATAGAGTGCAACGAGCCAACTAACTTTTCGTCTATCTGGATGGCCTAAATTCAACTCTACATTTCCTTTCTCATCATTTGGACAATTTGCGTCTCTTGAATCTCAATTGTCTTTCCAATTCTTCAACACAAAAAGGATTTCTGTGTGTTAGTACAATATTATTACACACTTTTTGTAACAAAAAAAAACAGAAAAAAATGTTCACGGGGCTGAGAACACAGAGTCTATTATGCTGCTGTTTGGAAAACTCTGCATGTAAAGGAAGTATACAAAGAAATGAAGGATGAAAAATACATTCATACGTAAAAACTACCACGGTGAAAACTGAAAACCATCATCATTGTTGGTAATACCCCTGCTTGTTTTCAGATTCACATTAGAGAAGAACCGGTGGGAAGGCGTGATGGGAAAGTTTTCAGTTATTCTTGAGACTAATACCAGCACCACACACTTAACATTAATATACCAAGCTGCTAAATAGTTTTTATTAGTTAAGGATGTAGTCTTGTACAGATTTCATTGCTTCTGTTCGTCTTTCAGCATTTATTTAATATTTGTATTTTTTTTTACTGAAACGCATGTAGTTTCAGCTTTATGATGAGGGATCTACCGACCCTGAAATTGATTTTTTGTTCAAAAACCTCCAGTGTTTTGTCATACATCTTCCATGCGTCATGTGTGCTTGAAAAACATTATAAGCTTTATATTACTATGTACGATAACTATATTATGTACCTTCAAGTTGTTAGACAAATGTTATAAATAATACAATAAAGAGACAACTAAAAATGCTTTATCCTCAAAATTAAATAGCTCATTTTTGCGTTCAAAATTTGTACACAAGGAATTAATTGTAATTGCAAGTCAGTCATCTATAGTAAAGAACAGGTTCAATAAAAGACTACTTGCATATTTCAAAATTTAACAGTTTACTATATTGCTTATGCTTTGGATATATGAGTTAAATTATTTTAAACTTATTTTTACGGAAATAAAACGGCATTACTTGATACAGTTCCTTTAATCGTTAGAATTGCATTCCTGCAATGCATAAGGAGCTTTTGTAATACAGACTTAGGCATGTCGGAATGGAAGTATGATGTTACTGAAGGACCAAACGTGAGAAACCAAAGGAATCAAAGGCAGAGTCATTTATTACCTGGAAATGAAAGAAAAACATCAAATAATTAATTATGTGTTTTTTTTTGCAATATCAATACATATTTTAAGCACTTTTTCAAGCAGAATCAAAGCAACAGTACAATCAAAACTTCGCCGTGCATGTATTTATGAACTCTATTATGCGTGTGTATTTTTAGTGAAAAGAGGCTAAAAAGTTACATAAACCAATTGAAACTTGTATGTTTTATAGTTCAGTTTACTACAGCATAATAAAGTTACTTTAAGTACCTAAAAACTTTCAAAAATTGGATCAGTGTATCTATCCAAGTGCAATGTGCTTATTTTAAGTTTTTCAAGTAACAATAATGAAGGATTATTGGGTTTATAAACGAAGGACGCGGTCATTACGTGAAACCACAAGTTATCTGAGAATTGCGTGG
>JAQIWN010005175.1:0-10225 GCA_034699025.1 Entomobrya cf. arborea Gr-Col-00668 | reverse complement strand
GGTATTGCAAAATCGTGGGGTAATCGGGCTTTTTTCAATCGGGTTTTGGAAATTCCGGAAAATTCCAAGCTCTACTGTATATCCGTATTTCAAACAAACATACCACATGCCTTTGCTGTTTCATACCAAATTATTATATACAATCAAGTCGAACTACTTGATTGAGTGCATCATAAACATCAATATTATCTGGTCAATAGACAAGTTTACATGATTTTAATGCTAGTAAGTGCTGTACTGTGTTTATGAAGACTTGTTCAAGTACGTTGTTCTTGTGAATGAAAAGCAGCGTTTTTCGATACTTACAAGCTTACAACTTCGATAATCCACAAACAACTTTACTTTCAGTGAATACACCATGCTAAAAGTTTCGGCATGATCGTATAACAGCTGGATGCAATTTTTATGTGTGTGTTTAACTTGTTTTCTTTTACTATCTCAGATGAAAACTCTTGAAAATAGGATGATGGTAATATTTTGATATGCAGCACGAGAATATGGGATTCAGACTTGATTATTTGTACACATTGTGAATCAGTATTTGTACAAACAATGTTCAGTTCTATAAAAGATCCCCTCCAACTCTCCAGCCAGTATTCCGGGAAAAATTTAGTGTTTGGTACAATATCTTTTTAACATGTCATGATGATATGCATTTGAAATTTACACTATGAGTTAAAATATCTTTCTGTGCTAACTTTGAAATTGTAATGTCGGCACTAGTCATCAGTGAAATACTTGATAAACTATTTTTTTGCATGAAGCTTTAGAAAAAGGACGCGTGCATGTGACCTTTCAATTTTTCCTTGTGTCTATTCCAAGATATCAGCTTGTATTCACGCAACAACTGTGGTTATTCCAGAAGAAGGCTTCTTGATAATAGACTAGGATTACCGACAGAAAAATCGTTTTTAGATTTGGACCATTTACCGTACAACCCTTCTAAACAATCATCACGCAAGTCTATCTTAACTTTGATGGACAAATACGTGGTCATCTTCAAATTATTACGGTACGACTTATTCTGTCGGCGTATCTTTGCTTTCGATTGCTTCTTTGTATGTTAAAGGCCAGAGGCCGATTCCAGAGAAATAAGGGTTGAAATTTGATACATTCACTGTTTTTTTACGGTGATTATTTACTTTTCATCAATAACTAACATTCTACAGAGTACATACCAAAAAAAAGTAAAGAATGCCAATTTGGTTTTTTATGTAAAAGTTAATAGGATCATCGTTTCGTATGAGTATCATTTGAGTTTACCATGCTTTAGGCACAAGTTTTTATAACAGGTAATGAGTCTATGAGCCGGTTGTAGATTCTAATAACAAACAGACATATTACTTTGACTGTCTTCGCCAAAAATTCAAGTAAGGGAAAAATTTATCATTAACCACAGATTACCCCTTGACTTTAACCAAAACATCACATAAATCTAGCCATTATACATCTCTCTCTATACTCTGCAAAGCAGAGCTTGCAAATGAATATTGTTTCGTTCAATTGTTCAAAAACTTGTTGCGGCACAAAATAAATGTTTTCATCAACCCAAGTTGTTCTCCATGATATTTGATAGGGCGTACGTGTATATTATATTGGACGGCATTGGCTTGGCATGGCATGATTAGTATTATAGTGAAAACAACATGTATTTTCGCTTTGCTTCATTTTCTAGTTCATTTACATTTTTATGCGTTATTACCACCGCTTATTTTTTACAGGCGTATCATACTCTATATAGCTCAAAGAGATACTTTCCCGTAAAACACAGGAGTTGTGATGATGATCGATGAGGATACTAAGTATGCATTGCATATTGTGGTGTAGTGAGTGAGATGTATTCATAAGGTATGCAGCGTTACTACCAATTTTGCAATTCCACAATCGGCTGTGTTAAAATTTTGTAGAGGGGAGATCAACAAGTTGGTTATAACCCCGCCACACATTCGTTTGCAAATTGTGTGGTGGAGATGATGATCATCATCACACAGCACACACACATTACGATGTTGCTTTTTACACTGCGCTTGCACTACAAATTATATGACCACCTGAAAGGAATAATTTTTTCTTGTAAATTTTCTCCGAGGAGGCTACGTAATCATAGAGTAATCGCCATATTTTTACAGTATTCGTGCAGTGGTAGCAATAATCTTGATAATATGACGTAATCTCATTGTAGTCGGTTCATTGCTCAATTACTTTCTTGGTTATTGGCAAAATATTTATGCAGGTATCGACATCCACGTACCTAGCCCGTGAAAAAATTTGATCAGCCATTTTAAAGCAAAAATTTTGTACTTGTTGTACCTCAATTGAATCAATGATTGGAACTGATCATTGGTTACTTTGATATTTGACAGACTACGACTGGTGACATGACATGATGTTTTCCTTGTCATTGACGCTAGATACGATTTCATTAACTTGGCGAGTTATAATTCAAAGTAATTGAACAGTCCTACATTTTATTGTTTCTCCGCCGTGAACTGCTAATAAACCTCCAATTTATTGTAAGTTATTATAAAACCAGCCCACTATAAATTTTCTTTAATTTCTTTAAAGGACTTGCCAAAAGGCTTGTATCGTCCGGTGTATGGTATTTTAATAAAGACAAAGACGTATGGTGCTACAAGGGAAATGGTACGGCACAGACCAGACCCAGACAAATCGACAATAAGATAGTGCAAACTTTAGGTAACCTCATCAGGAGGAATCTCCTTTTTATTATTCATTTTCTTCGTCCCGCATCTCACGATTAGGGATATATCCACCATACAATTTAACGACAGAAGATTCAAGTGCCAAAAAATCATTCTTAAATTCATCAGACTAACATCTAGCTGAAAAAAGACTTTGCTTGCTGCACCCTAAATTATATGCATACTTTTCTTCTCTCTCCGCTGTGTGGATTCCATTTTTTCAACAGACCATCATCATAATCACATCATTGAAAATACATTTGCGTTACATTTCATTATTTTCTGTTTTTTTTTAAAGAAAGATGTATGAAAAACCGTGGATTTGATGGGTATAGGGACAACTGTTCACAGGACAAGTTCGAACAAAACAACACTTGAAGAAATATTATAATTTTTACAATAGACGTGACGGGAAAGCGTGTCATTTATAGGCAGCAGAAGTAGTCAGTCAGTACAACGTACCAAAAAATGTTTCTATCGCCATCATTCTCATGTTATACAAAAGAACATCATCATCACCATCACCATTATCTAAAACAGCTTCTTTTTGCTTGAAGATGTGGTAAAGAGAAGTCTGAAAAAGAATTTATTCAAGTGAAAAATGTGAATATTATGATACCCTTTTCAAGTAATGGCCAAACGTATTCTTAATGTCTAATCATTAAAAATATGTGAGGCTACTAAAAAGAGTTTTGGTAGTATGTGTGGTTCGTGCAAAATTTGATGACTTGATTTCGGCACCCTGATGAGATCTGCCCAACAGGTGGTTTCTCCCTCTTTATCTATTTTGTTTGCTAGAAGAAGAGTGACTGCAAAGGAGGCTTGTACATGAAATGTTGGATGAAACATCATCATCTTCAATGCACTTTAACTCTTTATGTACATCTCTTCATCATTTTCTGTTTGCAAAGTATATTAGAAAAGGAGGAAAGCTATTTTACATCAAATGATATGCAATATGTTAATACAGATATGCTTACATTACCTTCATAGCATGCCATGCTATGGCACAGCTTTAACTTCAATTTTTTTTACCTAGTCATCATCATCACATCTTACTATAATATAATTTACTTGTCTTTTTTAACTTGCTACTTGTATCGTAATAACAATACCATTGTCATTTCTATCTTTCTTTTAACTATCACCAGCACCAACTATCATCAGACATGACTAAAAGAATTCTGGTGATGTTTATGAAAATTGCAATGGATGGATGGTTGTATCAGTAAATTACTTCTACTTGTGCTGTTTCATTTCTCATATATCTATTACATGAATTAGATTACTAAAGGAAAAGGGTACATTCATTTACATGATAGGTTACCAATCTTGTAGTTGGAGAGCAAAAAGGTGATAAAAATAAATTCAAAATAACATTACATCATAAATCATCTTTCCACTTTACATCACATTTATGTTAAGATTGTCTATAAGAAAGGAGAAGTTGATAAAACATGATCTGGGATTGTACTTGTAATAAAATTGGAGCACAAAATGGTCTGGCCTGGCCAGTAGCAAGAAATAACATAAATTATCAGACCTCCTCGTAATAATTCAGAAATGAGAAAAAAAACAGACCAACGCAACGAAATGAACTTGAGGGTAAAATAGGGAGAAGTGGAATGGTAGTAAAGTTAAATTACATTGTCATTACTGTTATTACTATTAAATTGGATTGTGAGGAGCATTTAAGTTAGGTTTTACTGTTGATTGTTTTTATGTCAGTGCCGATAAAATCGCAAAGTAGAAAAGCATATTTTCTTGTGTCCACTTTTTATTTAAATACGAGTAGCTTGAAGCTAACAAGGTAATAGAAAAAATATCCTACCAGTACAGTACCTTAATCTAAAGTGGGATGGAATGGAAAACACGGAATTTTTTTGTTGAAAGTTGCTGTGGTTAAAAAGACTGGCGACATTAGTTTTGTCTTTCTTGAAACAGTAAAAATAAATACACGATTAATATGTTTTCTATCAATGTAACATTGTTGCAGAACAGGTCAACGTCATAAAGTCATGCTTTTTTGTTTGCAATTTTTAACGATTTTCGAATTTTTACTTTGACAGCACCGTCCATCGTCCATCCCTATTCTCACATTACTTGCTTATCGTCAATGTTAATGATATTTAGGCATTATAATTATGACATATTGTGGTTGTGTTGTGACGAGTCTTGTCATAGTCATCATGATGCAATGGGCCAGCGTAGACACTTTATTTCATTTTTGATATTTATGTCTCCAAAAGCATGAATCATTTTTTTTGTGAGGTCATAAAGTTATTATTTATTCACGCACATTGACTTGACGAGCGATGAATTTTATAAACTATTTTGTTGAAATGGCTCGTCATTATGCTCCTTAAGTCATCAACCAACAGGATAAAATCATAATTTATTTTTTGAGATTGAAGATATCACCTTACACACGCGTATACAACAAGAGAAACTGATCATCATTAATCAATTATGGACTGTAGCGGACGGAGGGCAGGAATGATCACGCAGATTTATTCACTTGCAACCCAACTGCTATAAATATTCAAGTTGATTATGTTTAATCATTTCATCAATTTTCTACAACTACTGTAGTAGTTATTGTACTCTTCTATTCTGGTACAATTGAAGGCATGCAGTGATACATAAATATCATCAAATCACATCTCTTCAATTGATTAAAATATTTGCATGGTATTCTACACAATTGTCCTATTCATAGTAACATAACGCTGGGCGTTAAAATGTCTACAGGTAGGGCATCACCCTCCGCATAATGTTTTGTACCTCATTCATCATTCTCCTTTCCAGTTCAAAAGATTGAAGTCATCAATATTGCAACAATAAGAGCGAAAGCGAACACTCCCAATTTTGCTTCCATACTTTCACGGTTATATGTTATAAAAGTGTATGCCAAGTTGAGCCTGACGCTAGATTACAAAATCTTCCAAGAAATTCTCCTTTCTTTAAATCATGCAATGATAAAGACATTTGGGGTGAGTACAGAAATTACAAACTCATTTCAACCAGAGACAGGATGCAATGTTATGTAGTAGTGGTTGATGGTATTGTGGTGAGACAACTTAAGTAAACAAATGAATACGAAAGGGTGGAGTGACAGCTTGGAAACAAGGGAAAAAACAAATGGATCTATTATCAGTCAGGCTAAATAGATATCTCCTCATAAATCAGGGGCTGTTTGAGTTGAAAATAGACAGGCTGAGAAAAAACAACAAAGGCATTTGAAAAAATAATTGAAACACTATAAAAACGTATTAATTCATTTGTTTATACTTTGTGTATTGTACTGTGTCTGTCCTGAGGAAGAATTTGAATAGTATGCATTCTATTACAATCTAAATGTCTGTAGGCATTTTACATTGTGACACCTTTTAACTGATATAAAGTAAATAAAAAGGGAAAAGGTATGCCATGCGGATGCCGCTATGCATCAAAAAGTCAAGCACGGAATTCCTGCCTAATTTCGAGAAAATAAATTATACTTTAAACAGAACCACGGTTTTCAGGTGATCTGATCAGTGTACCACAAACATTCACATAAATATTAAAAGTAACAGTACTCTCATGAAACATGATACAATTTATGAGTACAAAATACTCTTAGCCAAGTCAGCATATAAAACAAATCCTTAACCCTAACCTAGAAATCTTGTTTAGGGGACCAGAGAGCAAACAAGAAATAAGCTGGAATTCCTCCCAAATAAGATGAACGATTAAAAAAACTGTCCTTCTCCATAATTCTTTTTGTCTGTGACTTCTTACCCACTACTGTGACTTGCTTGGGGGAAGAAAATTATGTATTCTTTACAGATATAGCTAGCGTATATGGATTTGAACTGAAGAAGACACCAACAAGATAATCTCGATCTCTTGGTAAACAATGCTTTCCTCCCTCTTCACTTTGATTCTAGTTGTCCTTCACTTCACAGAAGCTGGCTGGACAAACATACAATGGGCAAGGAAGAAGATGTTGCCGACAAAAAATGTTTTGTTTTTGTTGTTACTCCAGCACTTCTTCACCATTATTCCTCCTTCAAGTTTTGCTTCTCTTTCGCTGCTGTTGTTGAAAATGTCAACTGTGCCAGAAGCAAGGCAGGGGTCTTCTCTTCATCTTGACTTGGACATTTACAAAAAAAATATGTATTCCATTCCAAGTCACCGAAACATACAAAACAACACAAAGGTATGCATACTTTTGTTACTTTTACTTACATAATACCTTCTCTTCTCTCGTTAGATACAATAAATCTTTGTCTAGCAGCATTTTTTCTCTTTATACTTCCTTTCCTGAACTTAAAAAAAGATGACAAAATTGTGGAACTGTGATTGCGACTACACATAATAATTCTCAAAGGGGATAAACTTTACATCATAATTACTGTGTTAAGTTCTCTTTATTCCCTCGCCACCATTGACTAAATGTTTTCCCCTATTTTCAATTTCCCAGAAATGTAAAATTCGTCACTATTTCACTATCAGTGAGGTGAATGAGGGGATGAGTAAAGCTAAAATCCTTCATATTAAGAATATAAACACATACAAAGAGAAATGAGACATAAAAATGCTGAGCAGGCATTATAAAAAAAATATCCAGAATATATAGCCGGCTCATCAACATCAAGAGATGATGATGGTGATCATCATCATGATCTCCTCTGATAATGATAGGTCTTCCTCCACCTATCTTACTAAGATTGCGTACATATTATTCAACAACATCATTCATGAATTCATGTAAATATGTGCAGTGATCCCTCTTCTCTTGTAATAAAAAGAGACGTAAGGAAAAAAGAGAAATACGAAGAACAAGGCATGAAAGAAAAACCGAAGAAGAAGAAAAATAATACTGGATAGCTAGAGATTATTGTTGTAGGATGAGACAAGATAATCACTAAGTAAGAAGTGAGACTTTGCAATGCAATGCAACTTAATACCAAGTTACCAGTTACCACTTTTTTCTCTTCTCTTCTGGCTGAGCAACAAGCTCATCATCATCATCAGATCACAACCGCACTGCCGTCATTGTGAAAACAGCAGTAATCATATATATTTTGGATTGGGATAAGATGTAGATATGTTATATATGCAATATATGTACCTATATATTTTTTAAGTGTTGTGTGTGTAATGATAATGATAAACAGGGGGCTGGATTGGAAGAAAGAAGAAAATGTCTTATTCACTCTCTCCCTATCTGTATCTATTTGACTCTAAGCCATTAATAAAAGGAGAGATGAATCTTCACTTGAGGCGATGAACAGATGAACAAGGAGAGAAAAAGATATACCCACACTTGTTACTTTAACGCCACGTTACACACTCATAATGCATAAGGGAAACAATCATATTTTTTACATGTTGTGCAGCAGCGCAATGTAATAAAAATGTGATGGGTCGAGGAGGAGAAGTGAAGAAGAAGATTTTTTTTCTCTATTGTGCTCCTTAAATACTTATTATACTGGGATGATCATGGCGATGATGATGGTGATAATGCAGTATAAGAAGAGAATAACTCCATACAACTCACTTTTCTCTTCCAGTTTTCAGTCACAAAACAATTCAGTTCAGTCAGAAATATTTTTTGTTAAAACCTTCTTTATAAAATTCAACAAAAAAGAAGCGTAAAGAGCTCTTGACTCTCCAGGACATTCTCATTATTTTATTTTTATAAAAATATCTTCACTAGTTGGGATAAAGACTTCACCAGCAACAGATACACGAGAGCTTTTGTATAAATTTTTGGATGTTTGTATTTTCCTTAGTTTGAACCAAGCAATGTTCATTCTTTAAGAATCAAGAGGAGGATCGTATATCTATCACGGAAAAGGAAGAGTATTTTGAAGTCGTCCCAGGATCTACTTTTTGGTTATGTCTTTTTTTTGTACCTGTTGCACTGCAACGTGATTTTTAAACAGTTTGGGTCACTGTAAGCGTCCCTGCCCTCTTTGGAAGAAGCATTTTCTTATTGACTGAAAGTCATGCAGTGAGCGTACTTATTTGATTTTTTTTCTAGAAAAGTGTCCTGTTATGCAAATAACTTATATTCGTTATCATAATTTCAGTGGCAAATTCATTTTGAATCTAAAACATAATTTTAAATTTTGTAGGAATGATATGAAATCTTCATTGCTTGCTTGTACGAATGTCCTTCTTTTCTGCTTTTACGCGAACTCTCATGAATCAAGTACAAATATAAGAGTTCCAGGTTCGCTCGTATAACAGGTTCTTTTTTATCACTGCTACTATTTTTGTACAAGATAAGAAGAAAATGATATATTTAATCAAGCTTTACCTGGTTTACCTGCCCATTAGATAAATATCTGTATTATGTCAGATGATTCATGACCCACAACAAACTGGGTATTGTTTCCCAAGTCATAAATTTACGAAGTTATTTTTTAGAGGAGAAGAAGCATCATATTTTTTTCTTACACAGTTACTGGATTCTCTCTCATTGTAATACAGCTAATCTCAACAACAATGGGCAATCCCAGTATAAAAAATGCAACATTTGCTGCAAAGTTGTTTATATTACAGGTATTATTATATTTATATCCTGTTTGAAATGCTTATTATCTTCCCCAAGCTATAATGCTAGAAAAAAACTAAACCCATTCTTAATACTAGAATAAAATTTCATGAAGTATTCTTCTACATATAATATTTACTATGCTCCAAATAATGTCACTTCACAAATATTGCCAAGCCCAAAAACCCAACTATTTGTTCAGGCTTTTTATTGAGAAGTTTCATTTTCAAAAATAGTATTCATTCACAGTTATGTGCATTTTTATGTGGTGAAAACAGATATCCAACAAATATGAAACATCATGCAGCTCTCAGTCACTCCACACAATCCATAAATCTCTGAGCATTACAACAATGCAATGCATTTTTTTACTAGCTATTTGAATGTTGCAGTGTTACTTATTATTATGCACCTATTATCTGTAATAATGTCTTCATTTCATGCAACCTGAAGAGTGTGAGACACACTGTGATGCATCGTAGTTAGTTGCTGGTGTGTTCGTGAAAATTTATTAGTGTGAGTCTGTTTAGCTCAATTAGTGTCGAGTTATGACGAGCTAACGTTCTTTGAATTTTAATCACATTATTCACGACTCCACTCCACCATGTAAGATATGTGGTTTGGTTGGGTTTAGCTGGAAAGAAAAAAAGCCGAAATGCTGTTTTGTTACTGCTGCGCCTAATTTTCAAGCTTTCTTTCTTTTTAAGCTAGCTGTCATACACAGATAATGATGATATACCGGCTTTATGAATGTACATTACACTGACCATATACAGGTAATATTACTATTGTTGCTTATATAAGAGCATAATAGCCATGCATTCTCATTTCACACAGTACAGCAATAGAACAAAGCAAATCGCTAAAAAAATCATGCATATACCACACAAACCTTACATTTTAACGGAGAATTTCAATGCTATTTTAAGCTGCACAATGCGAGGACAAAACTCAATATTTCTCGTATACTGTCCAT
>JAQIWN010005174.1:0-10226 GCA_034699025.1 Entomobrya cf. arborea Gr-Col-00668 | reverse complement strand
AGGTATTCTCTTTCTTGTTCTTCTATTGTTTCGTTTTTGTCAGTCAAAAGGTAAAATTCCTTTACGTTCGTTTGCTCGGTGATTCGCATATTTGTTTGATCGTGGTCGGTTTATCTACATATACATATATATGTGTATTGTATTGTAATGTGCTTATATACATTTTGTCTGCATGGTATATTTGTAACAAGGGTATTTCATCAAAAGCAGTTATCCTGACATTTTACGATCATATGAGTAAATACTAGTAAATTTGTTGACAAACCACACATATCTCTTGCGAGGTTTGTATGGTATACATTCGTTCGTTGATCAATCATTCCAGACTAAATTTACTGAGATTCAGAAAAACAAACGAATTTGATTATGACCTCATCAGTGTATCATCACCTGCAGCAGAATAAATTACATTGGTAGAACTTCCGTTGGTGATTTTGTGTAATTTTTGTGTTCCCGTTTTAAATTGCGACTTGGGTAGTGAATGACGCAAAGTTTGTCAGCTTGCGTTACAGTGGTCGATCTCAAAAGTGTCAGTTAGGGAAAAGGTGCTTTGCTGCTTCCCTTACACTTGTGTACACCTTTCTGTAAAGTTATTACAATACTTATATTTTATGGAACCAGCCTAGTTCCTATATGGAAAATGTACACAAAAACAAGTCCACGTTTAGCTTGACATTGAATTTTTTTCGCATTAACATTCCTTTGCAGACACACACTGTGTGTGTCAAGTTGGTTTGTGCAAGTTGTTCCTCTCCAGTTGTGTAACTATAAACCATGCATGCATGTCTGTAAGTTTTTCCTGTAAACCGTGTGAATCTTCGTGTTGTTTAACAATATAAATAACAATATCCAGAGTGAAACAGTGTGTATATTATTTACTTGACTCGACTTCAAAGAGGGATTATACATTATGTAGCATACTATAACGTATTATTATTATATAACCTGGGAATTTTTTTAAACTTTGTTGTATTTTCAAGATCAAAAGGATTATTATTTTTATGTGTATGTTTATGCTTTGTATCATATAACAGTAGGTACAACAAAGCGGAAACGCTATTTCCAGTAAAGTAAAAAGTGTAACCTTCTGCTTTTCCTCAATGTGAGCTACTTTAATTTGTCTCAGAAAAGAAAAAAAACTGGAACTTTTCGTGACTGCCTAATATAAGTGTTCATGCATGCGTGTGTACGTGTAAGCTTCATCTTATTACAGTAGACAATTCCTCGTGATGATGCCCGTATATTATTGTTATCTGTGGATTTACAACAACTGTTTACTCGCTCTCTAATACGATCTGATAAGGATAAAAACAGTAAGTCATGCAAATATTATATTATAATGAAAGGGAGAGGAGAGAATTTGTAATGAAAATGAGGCCAGGAATTTAAAGCCAAACTGTTACAGTATTCTATCTTATGTGCATATAATTTAAACAACACAACCAACAGTGCATGATATAAAAATAATACTCGTGTAGATCAATTTATTTCGAATATAAAATGTTCACTGGCTTCTTATACTTAAGTCATATTAATCCATATATAAGCATAGTACTTACACATGTACAATATGTGTTTGTGAAGGAGTGCTAAATTTATGAAAAAGGGAATTCATCATCTGAGTGCTTTTTATGCATTTAATAAACTGCTCCTGAAGCAAGAATAAAATTTTGCAGATTTTTTGGATGGATAGTAATAAAAGTAAGAAAGTAGAACATATTACTGCAACGACTAGTATGCTTAAGCTGTAATATTTTGCGAGAAATATTACAAGAAAAATATATGCAATTCGAAGGAAAAGTCTATTTGCGTATTTTATTCCAGAGTAAACTGTTGTATCCAGGCTAGAGGGTAACATTCCAATTGAAATTTAATTCAGCACTAAAATCCATTTTTTTGCATCATAGTGTGTTTGTCGAGTAAAATCTACTCTGTATATTTAATAATAACAGCAATATAAAAATCTAGCATTTCACAACCTAAGTATATCTTTTGAGCTTTAAAGTGCACTCTCTATCTTGTGTGCTTATCTGCCCATTTTTTTCGTTTATCTGGAATACGAAACTGCGAATATGTAGTCAATATAGTTAAGAAGTGTTGTTGTTTGTACAACATTCAAATTCACATGCTCTCAGATTACATTCACAAAAATAGTATATTGCAATACACAATAAGCTAAACACTTTTGTGAGAATAGTTCAAAATCTCTCCCCCAAACTTCCAAAGTTTTGGTCTAACGGATTATTTGTACGATTATATCACCACCACCGTCATCAGCAGTATACTATCAAAGTGTATTGCAAGTAAAAATGTTATGCTATTGATGCATGTACATATGTACCCATAAAATGCTATAATACTTTAATAATACTTTACGTGCCTGTTTTCGTACTAAAAATTTACGCTGCCCGTCATCGTCATCTCCGAAACTCTAACACAAACTTGCTATATCAGCCGTATAAAAAACGGAAAAGAAAAGAGATGTTATTGCACCTTACACCTTAAAAACTTATTTTTTCTCTTGCTGCATCCTTCAGATCCAGTCCAGAGAAGAATGAAGTAAGTTTTTTATTATATATTTATATGTACAACCAGTCGTAAATCTTGAAATCTATATAGTTATATTATAAGCGTAACATGTGCATTGCATACACACTGGATGCTTGCTAGACAGAGGAAAGTGAATGAACAGGTATTCTTCCTCCATCCATCCATTCTTTTCCTTCTGAAGAATCTTTAACAAAAAAAGTTTCGGTTTGGCTTCACTACTCCACTTGCCTTTCTTATTTTTTTATCAAAATATCTACACAATATATTGCTTTGGTATTATGTATTCGAAAGTCTACTTCATGGTTCAGTAGTGTCCTTTTACGATGTGATGTGATGAGAGAGAGGGAGGTAGATTTTAAACTCGAGAATTAACAAGTTAAACCCTAAAACCTTCGCTAGCTCTAGGTATGTGCGTGTAGGTACGGTACTCTCTGAAAAGAATTCGATGTATTGTTAAACAGGTTTGTTTTCCTTTTCATTCTTTAATAACAGCAATGTTGTTGAACGAATGTTCCTGTTCGCTCCATTAAAGAAGATTTTTTTCTTCTACGTTTCATTTTTATTATTAGGCAGTATGGCTGATGGCAGTGTGTGATGATTTTGAGTTGGGATGTTATATATTTATGTATGTCTAATGTTTTGTATATACATGTCTTTACCGAGCTAAAATCCAGAGGACTGAGTGGATTGAAATTTGGTAGTGTAGTACTTTGTCCTTTGTGTAGGTTGTGGGTACTTCGAACTTAAAACCTTTTTGAGATGAGCTCATCTGTGTATATTTTTTTGAAAAGAATATGAGGCAATGTATTTGTGGTTCATGAAAGAACATCATAGTATAGTGTGTAGTGACGTTGAGAATATCTGATCTGATCCTTGTACGTCTTGGATACATAACGGTGAGAAATGAGATAAAGATGATTTCTTTCAAAGAAAAGTAAAAAGCTTTTTTTCCAATACATTTCGATATGATTCAACAATCAAATTGAACAAATACTACACTCGCCCTGAAGTTAGTGGTGTGTATATAAGCTGGTATACTCAACTTGAACCCGGTAAAAACCCTGCGAATTTTTATTATATACTTGGCTTGGCATATTCATTATTTCCTCACTGCTATAATGTTTTAAAAGATTCATGCAAAAAAAAGGAAAATGAATACAAGTGTCGAAAGTACCGAACAACCTATTTTGTTGTATTTTTACTTGAGGACAAAATTCAAGGAAATAAGTGGATACGAATTTTGAGTTTATGATGATGATATCGGTGAATTGGGGAATATAATACCTTTTACCTTTTATTGCTGCTTGCACATCAAAAAGCAAAGGTGCACGCATTTCTACAATCATTCACTCGAGAAAAAATTCCTTCTTGTTCACACAGACTTTGCTTTCAGCAAAATCCTCATCTCACTCTTAGAATAACATTTTCTACCATTCACACATCATTGTGAATTATTTGAGTTCTTAATGTATCAAATGCATTTAAAATGATCAAAATAAAGTTTGGATTGTACAAAAGATTTCTTTCTTTCTTTTTTACCGAATTTCTTCCTGAAAGCAAAGTTAAGGTCGTAGCAAAATACAATACAATAAATACAATGCACACTCCTTGCTTGTATCACCACAAAAATGGGGAAATACGTCAGCTTAAATTCCATTTTATTTTATCATCCATTTTCTGAATTACTGTCATCATCATCATCGTCATCATTCTCATTAAACATAAAAGCTCATTCATTCACAAAAATGTTTTCCATTCACTTTGGGATGAGCTACAAAAAATGTAAAAGTGAAGCACGCAGACACACTTAAAGCGGAAGTTGAAAATTTGACATACAAACATATATGACATCAACATCAAACCACAGCGTTGTTCCTCCGTGAATACTTATGCATTCAGTAAACTATTATGAAAATGAAATGAACATCAACGTGAGGAACTCGTAAAATTACATTCACACTTTTATTCTTCATTTTATCAATACGCCAAGTAAAAAAGCAATGTCACAAGGAAGGTTACTAGATTTTGATAATGAAACAAAAATGTCTGTTTAATCATTGTAAAGCGTACAAAAATCGATCTAATCACACATGAACACATTTGTATGTTCTTGCAATCATAATTAATCGTGATTGAAGATGGATAAAATGAGAGCAACAATACAAATCGCTCAAAAAGAAAAAAAGAATGAAACCGAAAGGCTACAAGGAGAATGTATGACAGATTGTTAAAAGCTATTCGTCATGTCACTTTCAGGTCGACAAGCAGCTCTCTTCATTTGATTTCTTCATATTGGACTGAAATTGATTGAGCTAATATGTTCATAGTGATAAACTTTAATGTAACATTATATTAAAATATTTAATAAGGTAAGGTGGCAGTATTTTTTTTTTAAATTTCTACAATATAATAAATTGATTTATAATGTATTCAGCCAAGAACTATATTCGATTCGATAATATTTACGCATAATATTAATAGCCAATAACAGTACATACTATCATACAGTTATGGTTTTGTTATATGATTACGAATTTATTACTGTGGTCTGGTTAGTTATATATTTTTTGGCGCAGCGTATTTTAGTATTTATGTTTGCTTGCATGAGTGTTTTTGCAGGTACACTTGCACTTTTTATAATTTTGATATATCATTATAACTATTTGGGTATCTATACATTGCGTTGTTGTGGTTTGGCAGACATCTGTATATTGTAGCAGTAACAATATCCCACATAACCGGCTCTTGAAGGTTATCCTTATTGTTGTTATACTTTTTTTGGATTGCATACCATCATCATCATCGCCACCACCAGAAAAGAAGAGAGAAGCAGTAGAAATGGGTTTTGTAGAGCTTAATGCATTATGCATTAATAAAAACACTCAGCCATGCGACTACGAAACGAATATGAAATATAATAGTAATTACATGCAGTATAGTTTACTAGGAAAAGGTCACTAGGAATCACGTAAACTACATTATTGTACACTGACGTGTGCTTTTTATAGTCATTTTGATTGTCTACTTAATGATTGTAAATTTCATGCCTATTGACTTTGTATGTAAATGCTACAAACACAAGCCAACTTAAAGCATCTGCTTTGCCTTTGTGGTATTGGTGATGCTGTAAATATGCTGCTTGTTGTGATGTGGTTGTGTGGCGTTGATAGTGAATTGAGGCTGGTTGGTGTTTGCTGACTCATTCTTTTCGTTGGGTTGAAAAATTCACCTTTTTTTGTGTGTGCCCATGTTTACTAGAATGAAAAATAATTTTGTAAGCAGTAGATTTAATGTTCGTTTGGTTGTGATCATCATCTTCCCCCAATAAATTGATGAGAACACTAATAAAATAGGTTGCTCTTCTCTCTGATATAAAAGTAGTGTGTGATGCTGCATCATCATTTCCTAATTTTTCTCCCAGAGTGACGCGATGAATGTTTTAAACAGAATTGGAATTACTTATAGTTGTTCGACAGGATGTGAGTTCCTCATCTTTAAAAAAAGTCATAGTCATCAACATGATCACTATTATATCCCATTACTTTTTTTGTCTCACAACTCACATGTTATTATATAAGTCTGTCTTGTTTGTGTGCATATTTTATGGATTTACTCATTGTGAATGTGTAATTAGAAGGAAAACTGCCAAAAAGTAGTACTTGCTGTCATGTAATAAAGATGATGGGAAGAGAATAATAAAAATTATGGCATTTGCTTCTAATTATTATTGCTTTGGAATTGCTGCTGAGTACTACCAAGCAAAATAGAAGCTCATTATTATCCTTCTAAAATGTCGTCATTTTTAATTCATAGTATTTTTTGCTGTGCTTGGGCATTTTTTCTTATTGTTCTCTTTTTCTATGCAAATGAATTATACAGATAATTAATTTTTACAAAGCAGTCCACATGGTTCGTTGCCTCATTCGTTCTCTGATACATGTAGACAGATGAAGAATTAGATGTACGTTAACGATTTGACCATTTCACTTAACTGGGAGATGTAAACTTAATTCCGAAAGTACCCTACATTGTAATACGGTTATGTTTATTTGCATCCTTGTTAACTTGGCACACGGATACAACAACAGCGATTATATAAATGGTTTACTACTTTCATTGTTGCTGCTCTTTGCAATGATTTTATTCTTAAAAAGGAAAGTAAGACTTTTGGTATACACGTTTATGGTGTTAAATTCTACGATTATGTTAGTTTATGCGTGGTATGCTCACTTTTTTGCCTGTTCATTTTGTAGGCATTTATATTTACGAGCTTAATAAATGAATACACATGAAAATTTATGATTTCAATAATAATAAGGAAAATATCGCATCTAGAATCAACTATTTATTATTCAAATTTAGTTTTGATATTTGTTTACCTTTTGTGTGCCATATAACTTGGCGTTAGATTCGATATAAATGGAACGGATATAAATCATCTTTGATTTTTTGTTTGCTTTGATAAACTAAATTAGCACAATTAGTTGGGAGGGTGTAGACGAATAATGTTTACACTGTAGCTGTAATATGAGACGACAAGGCATGACGTAAAATCGAGAAGGATTGAATATTAATTTAAAGGCCGATCGATGTTGACAAATTGAGACTTCAAACGGAAGTAGTTCATTCATACACAGCTCGAAGCTGTTGGCTAATGTTCCTGTTCAATAGAAAAGTATGAAGAATCGAGTTGTGAAATAAAATCTCAAAATATATTCATACATGGATGCTGCAATGTTAACGTTGAACGGTGCCTTACATCCAGATTTCTTCATCATTCCATTTTTAGTACAAATTGTGCGTTTGAAGGTACCCAGGATGTTTGACAACTGCCTTTGACGAGCAAAGGAGCTGTATTTATTCAATAAATGTCAAAAAGTCATGCAAACTTTTGTCACTGCCTTGTCTTGTTTGACGGCTTGTTATAGAAAGTTATAAAAAATTCACATTTTTTTGCTTAAAACGCCATACATTTTCTACGAATAAGTAATAAGTATATACATCGACTTGGCTGTGCTAATACTAAATGTAAAAAAGGTGGGCATATATTATTAAGACTGAACACTTTGACAGCCAAGTACAATGAATGAAGACATGAGTTGCCGTAAAAGTGTAACTTCTTGGATAAAAAAAAATCTGTTAAGACAAGAGCAAACACATAGAACACCGAATTGAGTAAAATAGTGTCAGTGGCGGTGGCACTGGCACTAACTTATTTCCACCACTTTTCATCAAGAATGCCAACAAAATGTTCGCTTGCTGGTTTGACTTGGCAAAAAAGGAAGCTGCCAAAAACTTTTCCTCGAACTCTGCATGGTATGGTCGGTCAACACAGCAGCATCAACAACTAGCACTCATTTCCATGTTCCAAAGCAGAAAGTGTAAAGAAACTTTCGAGGAATGGCAATTCTTAAAGTGAGTAGGTAAGTTATTGAGTCTGCCTCCCTGTAAAGCTACTACAGGGCCTAAATGGCACGTTGGCGAGAATGACACTTCAATGGACTATAAGACGAAGGAAATGAAAATGAAATGAACGGAAGTTTACAAGTGAAGTTGAATGTCAGATGATGGGATGTAGTCATGAATGATTTGTCATAACACAAAACTCTGTTTTAGTAAAAAAAAATGTAGCGAAAGAGAATTCTTTGGAGAGTGAATGAAAGAGGTAAGTGGTGGGAGGGTGAACGAGCAGTGAAAATGAAAAGTATGTCAAGGCGTATTGAAGAAGGTTTGAATTTTTTGTGCCCATGAAAATAAAGGGAAGAGAGTGTGACGTTACAAGTAAAGTTATCATATATTTTTAATGAGATGGCTTCGCTCACATTTTCTTTGCTGAATTATTGAACAATGGAAATGGTTTTGTCACACTGATGATGGAGATACTGAGACGGTGACGCACATTATCCAACCAAGCCGCGAGCCATGACTCTTAAAAGTTAAATTTTGTAATATCATCATTGCATAATAATTAGATTTTCACAAATTGGGAAACTTTACTTTAGAGTAGTGTGACGAAAAATTTCCGGCGCTCTATTATATTGCGTTTGAAAAATTTCAATATAAAAAGTTACTATTTATTATGGACTCTAATTTTGCTTAGATATGACTGACATTTTTTGTAAATAAAATTCCAACAAAAACTTTGTACTTAAGTATGTCAAGCTAAAAAATTGTCATGATATAGATTGGCCAAAAACTTTGTGATAAAACTTGATGGGATACCTGCATTTCATGTAATAAGTTTTGTAATTACCTATTTTTATTGAACTCGTGGTATAATTACCAGGTTATGTTTATCCTACAAAAACATTATTGACACAAGATTAAAGCGGAAAAACAAACTTTCCTTTTAAACATTTATGTTCATACTTCAATAATCCCATGTGCTCTGCTTTATTATCTTAATAATATCAATTGGATATTGATGGCTCGTAATAAATACTTATATAACTTTCTAGGTACCGCAATGCCGGTTCCATATATCATATTGAAAGGATATAGAATACGTTAAGTAGCAGAATGGAATGCTGAGATTGTGTGTAATACACACATGTACACAAGTGCACATCATGCACTTATATTATAGGCCATCGATTTTCAACTAAAGCCAAGATTATATGGTATACAAGGTTCTAATACTGCAATAATCAAACTAGGGCAAATAACTAATTGAACCCATCCAACTCCCTTAACGACTTTTCCAAATGTGTGGTAGAGCAAATTTAGGAATGCCATTTCATTTGTCAGGAACAGGGTACTGGAAATGCACAACTTGCACTGTTGCATATACCCCACTTTTGTACTACTGGGACTTGGGTTGGGTCGCCTTTTTATACTTTTAAAGGGTTCTCGAAATAAGTGGATATATGTATATATAGCACGGAAATCTATCCCAGTTTTTATTCTCCCATGGAATTTATACTGTCGTATATTAAATTGACATTTCCTTATGTATTGACATAACTAAAATATGTAGAGAAAAAGGAATCATCCCAGCTGTGCTTTCTCTTCAGGAAAAAATAATAGAAGCAGAGAATAGCGAACTAGAAATGGTACACTATGAATGAGTACCTTTCCCTCTCGTGTCGTTTGTGCTTTCTTTATTTTACTCCTTTATCATATTTTATGACATAGATATATACGGAAGATAAGTGTTCACATGAGGAAAAGGGGCACAGTTTCCAAAACATTCCGTATTTTCCCTCTTACTTTGATATAAGTTATTTTTCATTTATTTCCTACTATTTTAGTTTGATAGTCAAGCTGGTGGAGTGCTTCCGCTGCCACACCGTACCAAGAGGTGAAATTTGCTTTTATATCCATACACCATTTATATTGCAAAAGCAGTCATGCGATACTCGCATCTCGTTCTATCAACTTATGCAGATTTAGCACAGGATGTATTCGATATTCCATTTTATGACAGTTTTACACAAAGAAATTTGTTACGTGTCACACTGCTGCTACCAGGTTGCTTTTACAAAGCACCCCAGTCGCTCGCTGCGCTGCTCTCCATTCAATAAAAAACTTATTGAAGTGGCAGCTCAAAGGGACGACTAGTAATAATGACTGTGTACTACTCTAACAATATTATGATGTTATATAGTAATTCTCATATATGATGAGAGGTACTCTTATAAAAATACATGTGCTATTTTGCCTGTTACATTATTATT
>JAQIWN010005173.1:0-10227 GCA_034699025.1 Entomobrya cf. arborea Gr-Col-00668 | reverse complement strand
GCCTATAACGAGTAGTATAATACGACATAATCGACAAGTCGCTAACCGAGTGCATAAAAGCCCCACATGGGGTCAAAGGTGGAAAATGAAGATTTTTGATGATTGAGAGGCTTTAAAAAATAATTTTTCTAAAGCGACCCTAGTATGTCATAGCTCATTCGATAGCCTATAACATGGAATATCATTCGACATAATCGACAAGTCGCTGACCGAGTACATAAAAGCCCAACAGGGGGTCAAACGTGGAAAATGAAGATTTTTGATGTTTTAGAGGCTTTAAAAAATAATTTTTCTAAAGCGACCCTAAAATGTCAGCTAATTCGATAGCCTATAACATGGAATATCATTCGACATAATCGACAAGTCGCTGACCGAGTGCATAAAAGCCCCACAGGGGGTCAAACGTGGAAAATGAAGATTTTTGATGTTTTAGGGGCTTTAAAAAAAGTCTTTGAGAGTCGACCCTAAAATGTCATAGTTCAAGTGTGAAAAATGACGATTTTTTGGTGATTAAAAGTTACGTAAAAATAGGGCTTAGATAGCGACCCTAATTCATTTCCCTTGTAAGACGCTTCTTTGGACAAACAAGTAGCGCCTTTTTGGGTAATGCTATTTCGTGAAAAAATGCAGTTCTTAGGAGTCATTGGTTGTCTTTAAGTATAAAAAACTTGGGATTCAGCAAATCAAGTTGTATTCTTATATTCAAGTTGGACGAATATAATTGCACACCATCTATGTTTCAATATTGTCCAATAAATCCATCGGGATGTCAGCCACAATAACTGCAAGTTGTAACAAGATGTAAATGCACACTTAAAACAACAATAATTCCTCCAATTAAGGTCATTATTGACATTTACTTCTGACCAACAGTTATTGTGTTACCAGGACTAACCAACGTGGAGGTCTCCCGACATTAAGTCCCACCTAACCTATGCTCTATGCCAACTAAATTATTGTGACAAAGGCGTCTATACACTATTTACAAAACACAGTCAAAAAATTGATCTTCCACCTATTTAAAATGTTATGTACAAATATTTACAAATTGTAATTAAATGATGATTTATTAATCGAGTAATCTTAAGTTATAAAAATTCTCTGCGATTTCTGCAGCTGGAACTCTGTAAGTATGGTTTGGTCGAGCATAAGAGAGAAGCCATACAAAAGCAGCTGTATGGCAACACATTCCTACCATACGGTATCCAATTTGACATGTGCAGTAATATCCTTCAATTCCATTTAAACCATTCGAATGAGGTTTATAACAGATCAAGGCGTGATGCTTTTTATACTGCACATGACGACTTTCCATTTTTACGAAAATCAGACCCCGAAACTCGTTGTGAGTATAAATCTCATAAGAGTCGATATCATCAGCCGCGTGATTTGTTTTTAGGAGATGGTAAGCTGTGTAACTTGGAGAATATTTCAGTTGGTAAATTCCAACTGTGATTTATCGTAAATCCTGTTCTGTTAGTAAAGGAAAGTCTTGAACATATCCAATATCTCTTCTTGTGTAATCCGCTCTCCTAAATGTGAGAAGCTGAAAGTCTTCTAATTGTTGATGAAATTCTGCTGCTTCATGACTTCTCTGCACCATATAGTTAGCGATATCAATTTGTTCTTGGCTATCGGGATAAATTGGCCGAAAATATTTATTAAGTACCGCAGAAGCAATTCGAATGAATTTTTCTAACTTTGGTATGTATGTGTTTTGTATCTGGTGACGAAAAAATGCAAACACATTCTTCATTCTCCCGTTTACTGCTTCAATTTCCCAACGAACCTTCGTAAGAAACCTTCCATAATCAGCTTCTTCACGAGTAAGCTGTCGTCTTCTTCCTAACAATCGTGGCATTGCAACACGAAGCCCTAATTCGTTGCAGACAGCTATGCTGTCACGGAAGCCTCGATCAACTATTATAATATCTTCGGGCTGAAAAAAGGTTTGAAATCCATTGAGGTCATCAATCATGTGATTGAAGATTGATGCATGAGCCATGTCAGCTCCTGTTGGTCCAAAAACGTCTAAGATATATCCGTCTGGGGCACAAACAAACATACACTTTGCTAAGTAGTAGAATTTTTGAAAGGAATACGTGCCTTTGTGAAAATCAAAGTTTGTCGATTGCTGAATTTCAAAATATGTGCCATCGAGTAAGACCCCGGCAGAATCAGATAAAATATCATGAAGGATTAAAATCATGCTATTTTGATGGTTGTTGATGTAGTCATCTCTTGTCATGTGGTGAAATCCAAGATTTAGTGGTAAACTGGTCATAGATTGCCTGAGATGCATCTTCAATGTACTTAGAAACAAGAGATTGTGAAACACCGAAGAAATGAGCAAGTTGATCTTGAGAGTTAACCATTCGTAATTTACATAAAAACATAGATATTGCCTTGATCTTGGTGTTTTCACGCATGTTAGGTATATGGATTGTTGAGCACAAGTCAGTAAATTGATCAATAGACAACCCAGTACAAGATCGACCAACTTGATCTGATTTTAGGACATTTAACACAGCTGAATCTTCTTGAAGAGCCACAGAACTTTGTCGAAAAGATGAACGAAGTGAATGCCCAAGATAATCAACAAGTTCATGGTTTTCAATGTTTTCATCATTGGCATTTGTAGATAACATTTGAAGAGATCGTTTATCTAATAAGCCATCTTTGTTCAAATGATGCTCGCACATTCGGTTGTTAAGAGGAATTAATATGCGACCATAATGCCAAGCTTTTGATCGCACTATTGGCGGCATTCGTACTCGATTTAAAACTCCACAAATGCAACATCTTCGCTCAGTCTTGGGTAAGATATAAACATTTCTATATCCTTGGTTCTCGAAAACATTGTTTTGGATGTTTTTTGAGCCTCGATTGCATCAACGTGGTGGTAATTGATCTCTACTGGCGGCTCATCTACTTCATTGTGATCTTCTTCTTCAAAACACGGCCATGCAATCTCATTTTATTCGTCTACGTTGTTCGCAAAAGCGCCTAAAATATTTTGGTCTTCTTCCGGAACTACTTCGACATTATATGCCAAAACTCCAACATTATTGCTTCTCTATTGCCAAACATTGTCGCAAACGCCCGTTTCGTAATGGTGTTCTAATAATCCTTGCTTCAGTTACTGGCTCATCAACATCCATAGGCTCCACGTCCCGATAATTTCCAAAGTCTTTTTCAAAGTTCAAGTTGAGGACTATTAGTTGATCCTGCTGAAAGACTAATTGGTGTCCCTGGAAGACTAATTGGTGTCCCTGGAAGACTAATTGGTGTCCCTGAAAGACTAATAGGTGTCCCTGGATGACTAATTGGTGTCCCTGAAAGACTAATAGGTGTCCCTGGATGACTAATTGGTGTCCCTGGAAGACTATTTGGTGCCGCTGAAAGATACATTGGTTTGGTAGGACGATTAGTCGAGGAGCCTGGATAGTTAGTCGATGAGCCCGGAAAAATAACCGGTTCAGCTGGTCGGCTATTAGATTCTGGTGTCTGAGGTAAATCGGTTAGTACAAGAAACCGACGGTAGCAATCTGCACAAATAGGAGAATTCCGTTCGAATTGACGGTTTCCGTAAAAACGCTTTACCTCATTCCATAAACCAGTACCCCAGCGCAATCTAAAAAGCTTTTCCTCAATAAGCCTTGAACAAAGTTTGCAATTAAGCATTTGAGCTTGAGTTAGGTTTTGTTTTTTATTCCCTTTTCTAGCATGTTCTAACCGTTGACCAGCAGCTCGGACTTCATCTGGAAAATCAAGGGGTTCAAAAACGCTTGACGCTGAAAATTGTTCATTAAAACTTAATTCCAACTGATAATTTGTATCCACTTCTGCAGGCAGATCTATGTTTGCCATTACTTCTGGTGGAGCTCCGCATCGATGATATTTTCCGTACCATCTCCAGCATGCTTTAGAGTTATTTACTAATTTAAGATTGGGCCTGTTTCGACGTATTGTTTCCCACAAATCACATTCCTCACGAAGCCAGTAGAACTTTCCGCAAATGCTACGACCGCACACGGCACAATCAGAATATCCACTTTTGTTCTCCATCTTTAATTAGTTTATTACATTTACACTTTTAATCGTCCCCAGTCATGAAAACGTGCGACATAAAAAACGAATTTATGACATCATTACACTCAATGAAATTGTGGAAACACGACTATAGAGATCTTTATATCGTCCCCTTCTTTTTAATGATCTCCAATAGTTATACGTTTTTAATGAGAATTTAAGAAGCACAACACAATAGGATTTAACTGTAGATAAAATTAAAGTTTGGAATTTGATTTATTTAGAAGTAACACATATTTGTAGAATTGTCAAACGTTTGTAAAATTATCAAACAAATGCATGATTGTCAAACAGTTGTGGAATTGTCAAACAATTGTGGAATTGTCAAACAATTGTGGAATTATCAAAAAATTGTTGAATTGTCAAACAATTGTGGAATTATGAAAAAATTGTTGAAATGTCAAAAAATTGTTGAATTGTCAAACAATTGTGGAATTATCAAAAAATTGTTGAAATGTCAAACAATTGTGGAATTGTCAAAAAATTGTGGAATTGTCAAACAATTGTGGAATTGTCAAACAATTGTGGAATTGTCAAACTATTGTGGAATTGTTAAGCAATTGTGGAATTGTCAAACGATTGTGGAATACAATTGTGGAATTGTCAATCGATTGTGGAATTTTCAAACAATTGTGGAATCGACAAACAATTGAGGAATTTTTGACAGAACGCTTAATAAAAAATGTCCGACATCATGACATTGAATAATAAAAATTATTATTCGCAGAGAAAGTTACAATTCTAAATAAATCAATATGTTAATATTTATTATAAGCGATTTTTGCTAGTTGAAAACTTTTCCCAAAGATGACTTCAATTATCTGTCCGTGCAATGTGTCTATTACATGTGTACATTTCTATTTGTCTGTCCAACTTTCAAAACCTAAGGTGTGTTTAAAAAAGCATGGCAATGTTTCCGTCAAATTGTCTGCCCGTCAAACTCTTTAACCGCCGAAATATCTGTACGCCAAACTGTCTGTGCGTCAAGATATGACCGCCCATATTTCCCTTCTGTAGTATTCTTATTACACCCTATATATGATACTATTTTGACTTGAAAGATTATGATAAAACTAAATAAAAACTAATTTTTGCTATCCTTTTTATAAAATAACTAAACTTTAAACTCATTACAAAGTATTGAATTGCATTTCATTCATTATTTAATTTTATGATATTCAAAGTTGTTATTTCTTTTCTGTGTTAATAATTATTAATCACTACTGTTAAACGGTGTGAAAATTCCTGTGTAAACTTGTATTTGTTTCGCCTCGATTTATGAATAATGATTGCCTAGCCAAAGCGGATGATCACAAATTCAAATTTGCTTTTAGCAGCTAGACGAAACGTTTTATAAGAACGGGACATTCTATACGTTACTGCTTTGAAACATGTTTATCTACAGTGGGGGAGATGAAACTGTCTTTGAAGGCTATACTGTAGCTGTCCAATGCTTCGTGCAAAATGACGTTCAAAGGATTCTTTTAACCTGAAAACATTTGTTTTTAAACGTCAAAAACTCCTTTGAAGGCCAACTTACACGACGCCTTAGGCGGCTACAATGTAGCCTAAGAGGGTTTCATCTCCTCTACTGATCTCTAGGGGCCAGAAGACACGCTGGTCTTATTTAGGGAAGGATTAGGCAATGGGCTACCACTAGAACTACACCATTACGGGGCTTTCGTATACTGTGGCCCTTAAAAAAGGGAGCTTCACTACTTGCAAACGGTAGGATAAACCATACCACTCGTCCTACCAGTTCCACTCACCAACGAACAAACGTTGGCTCCCAAACGGGACTCCTGGCATAGGTGTAGGCAAGTTTTAGCCAATCAACCAGATCGGGACCTGGTATGAGTGGTGCACTTCCTGGTGCTTCTGCTCAATTCTTTGTATAGATTGAGGGGGTTAGGGCTTGAAACTCAAAGGTCCACCCGTCATCCCGGAACTTTAGCGGTGTTCCCCTTAGTCTGGGATCGTGGGCAAGCACCAATGAGGCCCGCCTGGCTGCCAAATTAACCTCCGGTTAATCTGGACTTGTGCAAGCCAGTATGATTGGGCCGACCAAAGAGCAAGAACACGCCCACTCTTCTCTTCGGCTCCCGTTAGGACCCCCCACAACCCTTCTCAACAAAGAGACTTCCGCTGTTGTCCCCAGGCATGCGGGTTAGGATCACATCTGGTGCCCTTCCCTTCGCCGGGGAAGTGCTGCCCAGATAGATCCGCCTAAGTCTAGTAAGATTTTCTTAATTTGAAGATGGTATGCAGAGTCTATCCATTCAGATCAATGTCTGTAGCTGCCCACATCTGATATAAATAATGGTATCTCATGATGGCAGCTACGTAACGACATAATTTTTTTAATTAACTGTAATGTATTTCAAATAAAAGTGAATGGTCACATAATGCCATACGTACTATTGGTAAAACAAACTTATCTATACTGGACGAAATCTACTTTTGTTGGGTAAACTATGCTTCATGTAGGTAAAATATGCTTCAAGTGGGTAAAACATATTTTTAGTGGGTAAAACTTACTTCTAGTGGGTAAAACTTACTTCTTGTGGGTAAACCTTACTTCTTGTGGATAAAACTTACTTCTAGTGGGTAAAACTTACATCTAGTGAATAAAACTTACTTCTAGTGGGTAAAACTTACTTCTTGTGGGTAAAACTTACTTCTGGTGGTAAAACTTACTTCTGGTGGGTAAAACTTATTTCTAGGGGGTAAAACATATTTTAGTGGGTAAAACTTATTTCTAGTGGGTAAAATACATTTCAAGTGGGTAAAACATGTTTTAGTGGGTAAAACTTATTTCTAGTGGGTAAAATACATTTTAGGTGGGTAAAACTTACTTCTAGTGGGTAAAACTTACATCTAGTGAATAAAACTTACTTCTAGTGGGTAAAACTTACTTCTTGTGGGTAAAACTTACTTCTGGTGGTAAAACTTACTTCTTGTGGGTAAAACTTATTTCTAGTGGGTAAAATACATTTTAGGTGGGTAAAACTTACATCTATCTAGTGGATAAAACTTACTTCTAGTGGGTAAAACTTACTTCTTGTGGGTAAAACTTACTTCTGGTGGTAAAACTTACTTCTGGTGGGTAAAACTTATTTCTAGGGGGTAAAACATATTTTAGTGGGTAAAACTTATTTCTAGTGGGTAAAATACATTTCAAGTGGGTAAAACATGTTTTAGTGGGTAAAACTTATTTCTAGTGGGTAAAATACATTTTAGGTGGGTAAAACTTACATCTAGTAGATAAAACTTACTTCTAGTAAGTAAAACTTAATTCTTGTGGGTAAAACTTACTTCTTGTGGGTAAAACTTACTTCTGGCGAGTAAAACTTATTTCTAGTGGGTAAAACTTATTTCTAGTGAGTAAAATACATTTAAGGTGGGTAAAACTTACATCTAGTAGATAAAACTTACTTCTAGTGGGTAAAACTTACTTCTAGTGGGTAAAACTTACTTCTAGTGGGTAAAACTTACTTCTAGTGGGTAAAACTTACTTCTGGTGGGTAAAACTTACTTCTAGTGGGTTAAACCTACTTCTTTTTATTAAAATATATTTAGTAGATATATATAGTTCAAGTGGGTAAAACTTGTAGAGGCTTTCGAATGTACTATGACATTTTAGGGTCGCTCCCGTCATACTATTTTTTAAAGCCCCTCAATCATCAAAAATCTTCATTTTATAAGTTTGACCCCCTGTGGGGCTTTTATGTACTCGGTCAGCGACTTGTCGATTATGTCGAATTATAGTCCTTGTTATAGGCTATCAAATGAGCTATGACATTTTAGGGTCGCTTTAGAAAAATTATTTTTTAAAGCCCCTCAATGATCAAAAATCTTCATTTTATAAGTTTGACCCCCTGTGGGGCTTTTATGTACTCGGTCAGCGACTTGTCGATTATGTCGAATTATACTCCTTGTTATATGCTATCGAATGACTTATAACATTTTTGGGTCGCTCCTGCAACACTACATTTTAAAGCCCCTCAATCATCAAAAATCTTCATTTTCCACGTTTGACCCCATGTGGGGCTTTTATGCACTCGGTTAGCGACTTGTCGATTATGTCGTATTATACTACTCGTTATAGGCTATCGAATGAGTTATGACATTTTAGGGTCGCTTAAGAAACATTATATTTTAAATCCCCTCAATCATCAAAAATCTTCATTTTCCACCTTTGACCCCATGTGGGGCTTTTATGCACTCGGTCAGCGACTTGTCAATTATGTCGAATTATAGTCCTTGTTTTAGGCTATCAAATTAGCTATGACATTTTAGGGTCGCCCCTGAAACACTATTTTGTAAAGCCCCCCAATCATCAAAAATCTTCATTTTCCACCTTTGACCCCATGTGGGGCTTTTATGCACTCGGTCAGCGACTTGTCGATTATGTCGAATTATACTCCTTGTTATAGGCTATCGAATGAGCTATGACATTTTTGGGTCGCTCCTGAAGCACTATTTTTTAAAGCCCCTCATTCATCAAAAATCTTCTTTTTCCACCTTTGACCCCATGTGGGGCTTTTATGCACTCTGTCAGCGACTTGTCGATTATGTAGAATTTTACTCCTTTGCATAGGCTTTCGAATGTGCTGTGACATTTTGCGGCTTTTAATGGATTGATTTTCTTTTTTTCGTGTTTTATTAAAAAAAAAAGGTTTTTCATGGCATTGGTGGTGCGCCACCTTTCACCCACCATAACTAAGTTGTGCAACCTTTTATCAGCTAAGTGATGATGTTGTCATGTGCGCCATGAAATGTTCTTTCGAATGAGGTATCATTTGTATGGGTCGGCGCAATATTTGCAAAATTAGCCATGTGGCCCAGTTTCATTATAAAATTCATAGGGTCCTTTCTTGTTAAATACTCTGAAAGCTATAATTGATCTTCAAGACAGTTTTGACAAAATGCATTTCATCACAGGTGCAAACATTTTAATAAGATTAGGAAGACTTAAACTAAATCAATGTTTGCGATTGCGAGTGTTTTCGAAATTGTGATGACTAGAAATACTCCCCAGCTATTCAAGAAACGTTCGTTTTGGTTGGCAACGCGCACATAGTAGCACCTGCTGTTTTTGTTTACTTATACGATGCAAGAGCTAGCACGCACAGCTAGCTATTAGCTGTGGTCTCGGCTACGTTAGCCCTGGAGTAAGTGGTCTTTTTATCACCGTTTTTATATGAAATAGTTTAAAGATTAAATTGTCTTTACAAAAAGGAATGAAGAATGCGAAATAAAAATTTAAATATTTACGAAACATTCATATAGTTGGCTAAAAGACAGCTCAAAGTAAAAACTAATTTGTTTTCTTATTTCAGTTCTTAATCTTTTATTGTATCATTATATTTTACACTCCATCATGTATGTATATGTATTTATTTTTAGAACGGAATAACTTAGATATTGAGAATCTAAGCATTTGGACGTGGAACCCAGTTATAGGAATATTGTGTGTACATTACATCATTGTTTCAAAACAACGTAAAACTATATTTAAAAACCTATAAAAACTTTAAAAAATGTACTCCTAATAAACTGTAATTAAGCATACAGTAAGTCTAAAAATTCACATACTTTTAGTTAAAAATTATAATATTAAACCAGTGCCGCGGGGCGGTTAATTCAATTTAGCCCTTAAATTCTTTCCTGTCTAGTGACTATAGGTAGCTTCAAATTCATTTGTAGGCCGTTTTATAAATTAAGCGGTTAATTGAAAACATTGGGAGCATATATATGCAGCTTACTAACTTATTTTACATTAAAAATTGTTGCCGAGAAGGGTGCAAAATTAAGGTGTTCATGTCTCGTAAAGTATGTCTTCACATGAGGTATCATTTGGTTAGTGGTGGCTATATTGGTACAGGAAATCATGTGGTTGATGGTAGTCGTGCGGATGCAGGCTGGTATTTGGTGTCATGTGGCTGTAGGCTGTCATTGTTTTTGTCGTAGGTCAAGCTGGTTCTGGGGTTCATGTGGTTAAAGTTCGTTATGGGGGTACAGGCGGTCATATAGTTAGAGGCGGTCATATGGTAAGAGGCGGTCATATAGTTAGAGGCGGTCATATGGTAAGAGGCGGTCATATAGTTAGAGGCGGTCATATGGTAAGAGGCG
>JAQIWN010005172.1:0-10228 GCA_034699025.1 Entomobrya cf. arborea Gr-Col-00668 | reverse complement strand
GCTTAAAGTGCCTTCTCTTTATTTTCGAAATGTTATTGAAACTGACAATTACTAATGTCAATGTCTTATGATGACTATGACTCATACTCATAATTACTGTTGCACTACAAAACATATATTGATTTTTGTGATGATAAATGCTTTGATTGTTTAAAACAAAATGAATTTATCTTTGATAAAAAATACTCGTAGTATTATATTAAATAACCCATCAAACTTCCTTGGACTTTATTGAAGAATTTGAATTGGAAATTGTAAGGTTGAAGGTAAAATTCTTCATTTTGTTTGAAACAGGAATCATGAAAATAAATTAACAAATTCATTTTTTCATGATTCATGAATCAAAAATCAGGCCGAGGCGAGGCCGTTGCATATGTGTGCATTAGTAGAGTCAGTAGAGTGCATATATAGATACAAAAATCCTTTGTTCATTCACATGCTAGTGTAATGGGGCGACTTGCACAGAACAAGCTTTAGCGCAAGTTTATGAACTGTTTGTGTAAAGGTAAGGTGGATAGTTTCAATGCGGTAGTTCTTTGGCTCAGCTTGTAGAAACCAAGCACGTGCTTCTAGTTTTCTGTGGTGCATCAATTTTTTATTGACAGCAGAAAACTAATTATTCAGCAGTGAATCTTAAAACTTAGGGTTCGAGGTAATTAAGATTTAATTCATTCGGTGCAGTTTAAGTTTTTGAGTGTTTAACAACCTAATAGTACACTTGGTTAAAGTTTTAGACCAGCTGTATTGGTTTTGGTTGTGAATATCTTGTTGTTTATCGTCGATTGGTCACCATCATGTAAATGACACGGAGTTTCTAATTATGGTTACTTACATCGCAAACTAATTTGATTATTTTTTTTCAATTGTGATTTTAAATTAGTGCTGCCCTCAAATCCTGAGCAATCAGCGTTGTGAAAACATCAGCTGGTATTGTTAGTGAGGTGGTGAAGCAGTTTGAGGAAAGGAAGAACGGACGGAAGAGGAGGTAACACGGAGGTGACGCTCGATTGAAGTCCAGTTTTTGTTTGCTTCTGAGTTCCAGGGGTGACTGACTCCAAGATGGCTCAGTATAATTTCAAAAAGATAGCTGTGGTTCCGACGTCAACGGTGAGATAGTTAACTAATACCTATATGTTTGTTTATCCATATTGAATTTTGAGTACACAAGCTCTTTTTTGACAATCTGCATTTATTTATGTAACTTTTACAGGAATTTATTGATATCACGCTATCGAAAACCCAGAGAAAAACTCCTACCATTATCCACAAGCATTATAAAATCACCAGAATTAGGCAGTTTTACATGCGAAAGGTCCGATTCACTCAGTCCAATTTCCATGAACGCTTGTCTCAGATAATCCAAGAGTTTCCAAAGCTTGAGGTAAAGACCTTAAAAGGCCTTGAACCATTTTAATTTTATGATTTTGAAGTGCTTTGCATTTGCATAGTTTTAATTTATTTATTTATCTTCTATTTTTCAGGATGTTCATCCATTTTATGCGGATTTGATGAATGTCTTGTACGATAAAGATCATTACAAGTTAGCTCTTGGTCAAATCAACACATGCCGTCATTTAATTGACAAGTGAGTCACGAATTGGAACAGTTAGTTATATGGGTGTTGGTTTGTTTGTTGATGTCAGCGCTTTCAAAGTTTCAAAACCAATCGCCCCACCGAAGTATACTTACGTTTTTTATTTAATTATTTTTCAGTGTTGCGAAGGATTACAGTCGTCTTCTCAAGTATGGTGATTCTATGTATCGGTGCAAGCAGCTTAAAAGGGCTGCAATGGGTAGAATGGCAACATTGATCAAAAGACAAGCTCCAGCTTTGCAGTATTTGGAACAAGTTCGCCAACATTTAGGCCGTCTCCCAAGCATTGATCCAAACACAAGGACTATTTTGGTATGCGGATTTCCAAACGTTGGAAAGTCTTCTTTCGTGAACAAGGTTAGAAGCACATAATATCAGTCATTGCTGAAAGAATAATCAATCGCCACCCTATAATCTCTATCCAGGCTCAGACTGATAATACAATTTTGAAAATTAAATTTTTAACAGATTACTCGTGCTGATGTAGAAGTTCAGCCCTACGCGTTTACAACCAAGTCTTTGTATGTTGGGCACACGGATTACAAATATTTGAGGTAAATTGAGTAAATAAGTAAATTGGGTGTGTCGGGTGAAATAAACATGTTGACTCTGCCTTTTATTAACTATTTGCATTTTTTAAATTTGATCCTCTTGATGTTTAGGTGGCAGGTGGTGGATACCCCGGGTATTCTTGATCATCCTTTAGAAGACCGTAATACCATTGAAATGCAGGTAAGATGATTTTGTTTATCTGTCTAATGAGAATTATACGGACATTTTACTGAATTGATTTATGATTTTGTGCAACTTTTTAGGCAATCACGGCATTAGCTCACTTAAGGGCCGCTGTTCTGTACGTTGCGGACCCTTCGGAACAATGTGGTTACACTCTTGAGCAGCAGATTAGTTTATTCAACAACATTCGACCACTGTTTGCAAATAAACCGTTGATTTTTGTACTAAACAAAACGGATATCATTCGGATGGAAGACCTGAACGCTGAGAAAAAGAGTGCTATGGATGAAATCGTATCAGATCCAGATATTTTGATGCTGGAAATGAGCACCTTTACTGAGGATGGCGTCATGACTGTTAAACAAGAGGTTAGAATTGAATATTGCTACTTTATCATTAAAAAGTGTGTTGGGAATTTTCTAGTGTAGTGTAGTTCTTGCAGTATAATTTATGTAATAATTCTTGGTTATGTGTTATGTTATGGCTTTAGGCCTGTGAGCGTTTACTGAGCTTCCGTATAGAATCAAAGATGAGAACCAAGAAAGTAAATGACTTCTTGAATCGCGTCCATGTAGCAATGCCAATGCCCAGGGATGACAAACAACGACTCCCTTATATTCCTGGTAAGTATGGTGTAATAATTTCTAATTATTGATTCAATGAAACTAAATGTTGACATCAATGACACTCAGCTCATGAAATCATTTCTGAATTGTTTTACAGAGAAAGTAATGTTGCGGAAACATGCTATGCTTACGGAAGGGCCCCTGCCTAAGAAAAAATTGGAAAAGGACATTTTAGAAGAGCTTGGCGATGACTACATTTTGGATCTTAAGAAAAATTATGATCTTCCTGATGATATGAAATACGACGTTATTCCAGAAATATGGGAGGGACATAATATTGCCGATTATATTGATCCAGATATCTTGAAGGTGAGTTAAAAACTTTCTTAATTAAAGTTATAGTCAAGGATTAAAATATGATGTTGGTGCTTAAGTTTGACTTCAAGCATTCTTTCCTATTCACTGTTCTAAATGCAAGACAATTTAACATTTTATTATTAATTCCGCTTATATTTATAGCGTTTGGAGGAACTGGAGAAGGAGGAAGATCTTCGAATGGAAGCTGGATACTATGATAATGATTCGGAAGAAGAAGATGAGGAAACTCTAAATATCCGCAGTCTCGCATCAAGAATTCGAGAGAAAAAGAAAATCATGAGGGTAAGCATTGTTACATTTTTCTGCTGATTATGGAAGGATTATTTACGTGTCTTTATGATTATTTGTTTGACTTTTTACATTAAAGATTGAGAGAGACTTGACGAAGAACAGCAGGAAACCTCATTTGCCTCGTAACACACTTGCCAAGACAAGGGAGCGTTCTGTTGCTGGGCTGAAGAGGAAGATGAGTGAATTGGGAGTTGATATTGACACCGATAATCCAAACGTAAGTTTTATTAGATTAGGTGCATTATTATTATGTTCGGTTTGTTTTCCTTGTAAATTATATAACTTGTCATTCTTTTAATTAGGCTCATTTTGCACGGTCTGTGAGTCGCACCCGATCACGGCCTCCAGAGAAGAGGATGCGTAAGGAGTCGACTGCAAGATCACGGTCCCGCTCCATGTCTAAACCACCTAGAGACGAAATGGGTATTAAGGATGTTGGTGTAAGTAAAAATAGTCAATCGATATCTAGTTGTTATATATTTCACTTTTATTCTTGGCAATTTATCAATTCAAATTATATTCCTGTTTCTGCAGATGAAGAACAAGTTGCAGAAGCAAAAGGCAAAAGCGCAACAAAAGGGAATCGCAAAGCTTGCTCGAAAGGGAGAAGGAGATCGACACATTTTCGACTTGAAGCCCAAACATTTGTACACAGGAAAGAGAGGAACCGGAAAATTGGACAGGCGATAATTTTGTCTTTTTGTTTTCAAACATTTTGTTACGTATTCGAAATAAAAGTTAATTATTTACGAAATGAACACTTGTTGTGTCAAATTTCCTGGTTCAATCATAATGTCAATTATTGTCACTGTGACTTGGTGGGCTTGCCTAGTTTTAAATTCAAATTACATATTATGTATCATCATTATCATATTATGTGGCACTAAAATTATGTGAAGAGATGATTGATGGTTCGATGGTTATCTATCATATTTTATTGAAAATCTGAGGAAACTTGCATAAGTTTCATGGAATTATATTTTATCAATTTATCATTACTTAACTATCCTGGAAGAAAACTGGCATTTATTTGGCACAAATATTCAGAACGCGACATGACATGATGTCATGTCACGGTTTGGTCTTGGTATTTGCTTGGTAGAAAGTTAGTAGAAATGGATAGATCCGACGCCGTTCAATTTTTTTCCGTCACTGAGATTTAGCCTACAATTTGCATCTTCTGTAAAGAAAATAGGAGCGAAGGGAATCAGAAGAAAGAAGCGAACGTCTAAATACCGACACCGAGCAATGTGAACTGTGAAGGTGAAACGGTGAATTTGGACTGCGATGCGATCATTGATAGTTAGTTAAGTGTCATTTTCCTGTGCCTTTGACGATATTCTGCATTAGTGCATTACTTATATCTAATCGCATTACTCGAAGCCAAAGGCAGGTAATTTTACGTCCAAAAAAATTATTTTTATAAAAAACCTCAATTTACAATTATAGTATTTCTCAGAAAAAAAATCCTGAACAATACCGATACCTTTACGTCACCGTCACCACCCATTCTCCTGTCGATTCTGAGGCCTTTTGTCTTCAGAGTTCAGGCTTCCAAAGATCAGATTTTGTCTATAATCTTAGCTAATTGACTTCATTCTAATAAATATTTTATGTTGAAATTCCTCTATCACCGACCAGACGAAAAAACGAAACCCTGAAACCAGTATGGATCCTGACCGTGTTTATGTCTCTGGGAAGAGTGCGATCGGCACTTCCGCAGGTGTAGGAGGTGAAGTCGGACCCAGATTGGAGGTGTCTAAAGATGAGTTGGGGGATTCAAGCCCCCTAGGTCAAACTTCCGAAAATGCGGATCCGTCTTTTGGATGCCGCCGACGTGTTCGTTATTCAGGTGAACTTGTGAATGACCAGTTCGAAAATATCCAAGATAAGGAGGAACATGATGTTTGTGATGAAAACAAAGGGCTGCTGGAAACTAAGGATGAAAAAGTTGGACATGCACATGGTGGCAAGCTTCCAGAGAAACGTAGAATCACTGAAGTCGATGATGCTGACTCTGTTTCATCAACCGAACGAAAGCGGAAGTACCAGTTGGAGACCAAGACCAACGCACCGATTAGTGGTTCCAGCAGTGATGAAGACACCCTGAATATAAAAGCTGACTCCATCCTGGCTAGCGTCTCATCACTGCCGTCACACAAGGAGTTCGTTGATGATATTACCACGCAAGAAATTGCAGATCTTAGAAGCAAGTTGCAGGAAGGATGCTTTCAGAATTATTTCTCATGGACGTTTTGGCAAAAGTTACATTCCAATTATGGCAGCATTCTTGGCTATTTGCTTGGATTTCTAACAATTATCTGTCTTAATTTTGAGTGGATGCTGGAAGAGTTTGCAGATACAAATGAGGGACATTCTGTTGCGAAGACATTCGTTATCCTTTTCATAATCTACGCTTACAGCTTTATAACGATGGGCCTGGAATTAGTCCAATTCATTTACCTGGTACTGGAGCTATACTTCCCTCAGCTTTGGCAAAAAATAGCGGAGTATTATAACCGCGTACGAAACATGAACGACAAAGTAAAGGGAATCTCTTCATCAAAATACTTTGCCACCCCATTCGTGGTAAGTAAAATTATATGTTATATGTTTACATTCCACATTTACTTTTATTTTGTCAGGACTAAAATCTGATTTGAATTGTGACTTGTGTGATAGGGTCTCTGGTGCGCGTTGACGGGTGTCGCAGGATCTCTATTGTGGAACTGGTTCTGGTGGAATCATATTTGCAAAAGTTATCATGACAGGACGTGCAGAGGTAGTTGGTTGGGGCAACTTGTTATCAAATACCGAGATGATGTATGTGGTATAATATGTACATTAATCAAACCTATGCTATGTTGTATCTTTACTTTTTTACCATGATTTGTAAATAATGTTTTTCAAATTATAGGCATGCTATGACGGAACAGCTTCCTCAATGATTTGTGAGAGATTTGTCTCTTATGCGCCTATTATGATCTTCAGCGTACTTTTCGTGTTTATCGGAAATGTGCTGATGCCACTGCTGAATGACCGGCTATCGTCGTACCATCCCTTGGCAGACAAGCTAGAAGCAGCGCTTGATCTTATCGATTTTTTGAAGGAGGAAGCAGCGGCCAAACATGAGGATACGAAGTTTGAATTTACACCTCAGAAAAAGAATCTGAACTTCACTGAGCTGGGGTGTGAGCCGAAAACTGAAGTAATTCACTTTGGAGGAGGATCGAGTACTCCTACTGAGCCTGGAGTTAAGGTACCTGATAATGGATAATGTTAAAATGTTTCATTCTAGTAATCACGTAAACTTAACTGTATTTTAATTCAACGATGTTCTATTTCTGTGTCTTTATCAGGAATCTGTGGACGAGTCAGTCCAGACAGATTAACGTTTGCAGTGAGTCGATGCAGAAGTTTGCGTCACCATCACATCACCCCAAACTTGATTATAAATAATTATGAAATTCATCTTGTATTTGATTGATATTTGAATTTATATTTCATATTATTTGTGTTTTATTTTTGTTTGAACATTCTTTCTGTATACATGTACGCTTTTACATTGTAGAAATGATTCTAAAATAAAACCTAAGTTGTTTTATCTGTAAAATTTTCAAATTGCAAACCAATTGGCCAAACCGAACGAAAAAATGCCGAGATGTGAAAAAACTCCGTTCTGGAAAATAATAGAGTTATCTTTCAGAATACTATCTCTCGGATTCATTTTTGGTATATACGCGCATAAAAGTCAAAGATGTGGTTGGGAACAGAAGGATTCAGCAGAGCTTGAAATGGATTTTTCGATATTTGACTATTTCTTTGGTGCATATTTTACTATTCATGTAATTACTTGGTAAGCCAGATCAAAGATCGCATAAAATTCATGTAGAAAAATGTATAATTTAACAAATGCAAAACGCATATTCCCCCAATTTTACCATGCAGGTTTTTAGTTTTTGCTTATGTATACCGTTACGTTATATACATCGGAATCAAGAATTTGTTAACTTGCTTGGAAGTTAGCACTCAGAAATGTAACGCATGTATCGTGATAGTTGAGGTGATCTTAAAGTTAAAAATGCATTTATTTATATTCTTTTAATGTAGTCGTGTAATAAAATTGTTATGCTAATTTAAATGTAGCTTGTCTTTGGCTATTGGACTGCTAGGGAAATTATCGGTGGATGGTGTGATCTGGAGAAGATCAAAGGATGCATTCAAACAGGAGTATCAGAGGAAGCCTACTGTGAATCCTTCGTTATAAAATATTTGACAATCGGTGTGCAGTCGGTTTGTTAATAAATGAAAATATATGGCATATTACTGTTAATTTAAAGTCATACTTTTACAGAAAATGGTTTTCAATGATAACCAAACTCTTTTGAATGTTTCAGTAGCTTTGCGACAGGATAACATCCCGTTATGACCGAGAAAGTGACTCTTATTTGCGTCCAACGAATATATGTTTGACGTTATTTAGATATTGTGGTCATTTCATAATGACACTACTAAGTTGTTTGTTCAGCTTTTTCTTAGTTTGTTTTTAGTTGAAATAAAGTCAAAGTATGTTTCATTACATGCTACCAGTTATTAATATTCAAGTTATCCCATTTCATTGCACATTTAATATTACTGAAGACTGAATGAACGTGTGTCTAACGTATACTTGACAATGATCCACCGATGTCCGAATATCTTGAAACTCCGCTTGAACAAAGTGGTGGAATCACCTTAAAGCTTTGCAAATGACATTCCAATTTTTTGTTGTGACAGTTTAGACCAATAATGTGGAGAAACAGATTAGATGCTAATAAGTGCCAACAATAGGGTCATTATTACTTCTCCCCTCAATTGCGTCAAAAAGGCATCATCAAAGGACAAGAATGGTTCAATATTATATGACTATAATATAAAGTGGCCTGCACAAAACTATATACACCCTTAAATTAAGCATGCAGTTATAACAAGGCAACTTACTTTGACACAATGCCTAAGATTGAAATTTATTATACTGCAAACTGCACTACTCATCTATTAACATGATTATGATTTTCGACGAAAAAGGAAAGGAAGATGTAACAAGTATAACACACGGTAACAAAATAATAAAGATCATAAAACTTTATTCTGAAGCCCATCACCAGAAGCAATAAAATCTTGAGGAATGTGTGCCTTTCGTATATCATTTTAAAGACGCATTTGTCAGCAGTATTATAGGTACATATTGTAACTTCAGTTATGTTTTTACTCTACAAACGTCTTCTTAAAGGTAAATTTCCAATGCTGCCAACTGCCAACTCTGAGCTACTCTTAAAAACTGAACGACGACCATTGTCAATTGTTACAATTCAAAAAATTTATACGATTCTCTTAACATGGAAATGTATGGCATGGCATAGCCGTCCCTGAGTCATGTCATGTCATATTATTTTGTAAATGTTCATTTTAAAGTTTAGCTAGGCATATTAGCTGAGTAGGTTTTAGGGATATAAAAACGAAAAGCTGTAAGCGGTTAAGCAGCAAAAGACTTTTATGAATTATTGTTCTCGGCTCAATAACGTGGTGGTTGTTAAATGTTGATCAATCCCTTCTTCCTTCTCCCCGCAATAAAGACTTTCTAGTGATCGATAATCTTCAAAAATATCTTTCCTATCTTTTAGCCAAAAAGAACAAGAAAAAAGGGAGTGCAATATAACGGACAAGTGGTCATTTCATGATGACAATAATTTTTGAGAAAAACTTTTTTTAACCAAACAAGAAAAGTGTACATGATACTGATACTCGTGTGCAATGTGCATTGCATATAGTGTTATTTTCTGAGCTTGTGTTTTTACATTCCTTGAAAATGGTAAACGTAAAGTAGAGTGATTAGAGGAATAAAGTGACCAAGACTCTCGAGAGACAGAAGTGGCTTGTCTAAAGTAGAAAACCCAAACAAGGTTGTAAAAATTATTGAAGAAAACAAGAAAATAAAATGAGTGTGTGCACAAAGAAGATCCTTTAATTCTCTTCTTGATGTAATGACCCAAACCTTTATCCTGATTATGATGATGATGGTAACAGGGTATTATGATGATGATTATGATTATTACGTCCATAATGTTGTAAAAATAAAGAGCAAATCAGTGCAAACGCGTAATATTATTAAGAATGAATGTATAATAGATACAATTAGTACATTAGAAGGATCGACCCTGAGTATCAAGTGAGCTAAATACAGGAAAATAAAATATAGCTACATAATGTAATAAAATGATATTATGCACGTAAATTATTACTCTGTAATATGAACGAAGAAGATGTTGTAAATTGCACCCATTACAAAACCAAAAAAGTTAACTTGAATTTTTCTCGAATTCAAATTTCTAAGATTTTGTATATGATTTTGTATGATGTACTTATTACTTAATATTTATCAAACTTGAAACCTTATCGAATTGAAAAATTGAGAGCACGAGCGAAATATTAGGTTAAGCTGTGGCTGTTTCCACAAATATATTGCAGGTGAAGTGAAGTATCATAATAATATGTCATATATCTCTTATTGGATTTATTAGTTGGATGGAAATAATAAAGATTAGGTGAACAAGTCATGTCAAGTCATGAAATACATACGTAGACGAATGAGAACAAACAATTAACCCGTGGTCCTTTGAGAACA
>JAQIWN010005171.1:0-10232 GCA_034699025.1 Entomobrya cf. arborea Gr-Col-00668 | reverse complement strand
AGTCAATATAAATATAAAGTCCACTTCTATACTGGCCTGAAATTTAATGTATTGATAACAATACAGTGAAAAAGAAAGTAAACAAATAGTCTATTATTAAAAGTGAAAACAAGCTGCGAAATTTAAATTATTCTAAGCATTCGGAAATAATACATGTACAACTTTATGTCAGCCCTATTTGGCAGGTCATTTTGCTTGCAGTAATTGCAGAGAGAGTATTTTGATAGCAATACAGAATTTCATTCTACTCAAAACCTAAATATAAAACTGAAATAACACGAACGTATGTCTTGTGTAAAAAAATAATGAGGCATACATATTTTTACTCCCAAGATTGAAGATGTAGGTATTTCCGACTAAATGGAATGGAATAGTAATTAACAAAAAAAAAACTAGGAAAATGTGTTATTCCGTATGCAGAATAGCTCATTATATTTTCATTATTAACGTGGAAAACCCGGAGAAAGTGCGGGAAAGCTCGTGGGACATATATATGCTAAACGTTTAATATTAATAGGCAATGAAACGCGTTTGTGTTCTTTATCTGATTGGGTGCCCATCTTTAACGAAGCTTCTTACCAACTTGCTAACTAAATTTTTTACACGAATTTACCATTTTAAAACTTGTATGTTCATGTAACATTAAAGACAAGGAGAGTAGGAGGTAATAAAAGTTTTTGTTTACTTTCGTTTATTTGCTCGGTCACAAACCCGAACAAAGAAGATAAAAAGGTCAGCTTGTCATAAAGTGTTAAACCATAAAACTTTTCTTGTCAGAAAAGAAATGAGAAAACCGTGAGTATTAAAAACAGTCTTATCATACGTTCATCAGCTTACGTATGTTAGAACCATCCAAAAACCAATGTTACACGGAAACCTCACCTCAGCTCAACAATCATTGAAGTTGAAACGAGTATAAATTTTGCGTGGGGATTTGTACATGATTTGTGATGATGATGCCTGCAGTAAACAATATACCTTCTGTAACCTTCAGTGAAAGTAAATCATCATCACATTGAAAATATTCTTTCTTAGCGACAGTATTCAACTGACAGAATGTTTAATTTGAAGCTTGCATGTTACCCGATAAAAAACTTCCCTACCTCAATATCCCAAGGCAAAAGTATACACTTTCCCGTGCACGACATGACAAAAGAAAAGACATCGTTCAAAAAAGTATCTGATTTTTACCAGCGTCCTAAATTTTAGTTGTCATTTGCTTGTTTGGATGTTTTATAAATCATTTTTGTATTCATTGACCTTCCTAGTCAATGTCAACCACATGTCATGTTACACACATACCAACGTTAAAAATTAAATCATAAACCGTAATTTAAAAAAGGTAGCACAACTCAAGTACTATTTGCACGTCACAGAAAGTGCTTGAGTGAAAGGGAAAAAGACATTCATTCCTTAATTTTATTCACTGTATATTTGTATCTCTCTCTCTGCTTTTATATATTTATTGCATGAAATTTAATTTATACATAATGGCTTTAACTTCAGTTGCCACTTGCCACTCTACTCCATGTTTCTCTCCCAGAGTACGAGTACGACACATTCTCTCTTTAAAAACCAACGCGATATAGCGTTAATGAATACAAGTAAGGGAGATGATCTCACAGATCCCTCTTGTTCAGATTTGGAGGTTATACGTTGTACATTATATACAGTTGTCAAGATTGTAGCATACACCATATGCATGTCGGTCAACCGAGGGATATTCTGTCTCTGATTGGCAGTGTGACAGTTGGTAGCGTTGCTGGTAGCTCCTGGTCTTGTATTTTAGTCTAGAAAGCATATAAATATACCATGTCTTTTATAATACTATATAACAGGAAACGTTTCAAGGAATACGGGAACTGTATAAAATATAAATGAACCAGTTTATCAAGTTAAGTTTGCGCTATATTATTTTACACCATCATCATCCCACAAAATAAAGTTTTCCGTTCTCCTCAGTTGTCAGCTTCTGTAATTGTGTATTTCTCTATCTCCGGTGTTGGTGAGATGCTTAAATCCTTGTAAATGCATGTATCCATAGCTTACTCTTTATGGTACAAGAACTAAACGAGCTTTTACCTTGGGCAAGATACATTTTTTTCATTATTGTGATGTGGATGACGATGCAGTGGAGTGGGAGACAAAGTTTGTAAGCGTATGTACAATGTACACCCGTTATATAAGATATGATACCAATGTATAAAGGCAAGCACTGCTGTTGTACGAACACTGTCAAATCTACGTCGGGTAACTTTTCAATGTTTAGTGGTGGAATTTGTTTGTGGTGTGGTTCTCAGCTTTCTACTGCTGCCCATTGAGGACGAAGACGAAAGAGAAGAAAAGTTATGTTTTACATTCAGCTTAATTAGTTCGCGGTTATGTGAAACTTTCGTTTTGTGTTATGTACGCGTTGATGATATTAGGAAAGGTATACTGTACATAGATATCTTTTCCATACCTGGCGTGGGTATTAGAGGAAAAGTGTTTAACGTGCAGTGAAAAGTTAGAATAGAGGCTCTCTGTAATAATGTAAATGAAATTGAATACACCAACATTACCTAATAAGGTGTGTGACGGCAACAATGTGGTAAGGTGATGTTGTCGATGATGAAGCGAATGGTGATGATAAGGGCAAGGGAAATAATTCACTTGGTTATTTAGTACAAAGGAATTTTGTTACATTACAGACTGCACTGACTTTTACAGATGAATAATGCTATGTTGTGTAAATACGTATAAATATGTATGCTTATTGGGTTAGTTTCACGAGTATATTGAGACGCAGTGGTAATGATAATGGTAGAGTGGGAGTTAGGTTTCAAGCAGATTTGTATTGAAATCAACATTCACATCACTGACAGTGAATGTAGTTAGGTGGTTTTTATTTCATCTGGTTTCCCTCTGTTCACTACATAAAGATTCTTTGGTGGTCTATTGGCGGCTTCTAGTCCAAATGAAATGGAAACACAAAATTCATTTATGTGAAAGGCTAAACCTATTTTGGGGATGAGAAAGACAAGGTGCGAGGCGAGAGGTGCATTTGCAAAATATATGTAGGTTAGGTTCGGTTGGTAAGCAGTGGAATATTATTATATTGTGGGAATTTTCGTTGCATATTGAATTTATACAGACAACAAAGTTTTGCCGATCACGTACTACGTTTGTTGGTTTCTTGGGTATTTCATTGTGGATTCAGGCGATACTCAATCTTCCGTTTTTATATTGACTGCTGAATGGGAACTCTTTCAGCTTTGAATACACACTCAAGTACGGCAACGATTGTCGCATGTTGTGGAAAAATGGCTGCAAAATTAACGAACGGTTCTTGGGAATTGGTTTTGATCTGCATGCATTCGTCTTCGATTTTAGAATTTAACTTTCCCATTTTGCTTTCTTATATGCGTATGCATGTCAAATAAAAAATATTCATTTTTCTCTTTTAAAGAAAATGCATGAGAATTTTCCAGTCGATATTTTATCCTGCTTCGCTACATTACATTAAAAGACCCCCATAATATAACTTCATTCGCTTAGTTTGCAACTCTATAAGGGTAAAATAAAGCTACCATCAGTTTCTCATTCAGCTGTCATCATTTAAGATATCTTTGCGGTGACTTTTGGTGCACCAAATATGTAAACACATGCTGTGTTCCTCCGTGAAAACTGTAGTGGCAGCAGTAGACATCTTTTTTATTATTCATGTGAAAGGTACTGAATGTTTTACTTTTCAATTTCTCAGTGGACCCAAGAGAATATCATCTTGCTCCATTTCCATCACAAATATGTGAGTGTAGTTTAAGCAAGCACGCTCATGTACATCTGCATCAACTTGTATAAGATACGTGTATATGTGCTTAGTAGACATATAATTATATCAAATGTCATCTCGATCTCTTCGTCGTATCAAGTAGAACAACTGTAAGGGCTTTCAATAATGCTACGAAAACTTTCTCCTCTCTCTCTTCCTTTCTCTCTTTCATTTTATTTTTCTTTTCATAAATAAATGCTATGAAACATGAAATATGCTTGTCAATTGTCTAGCTTTTTATTTTACAGTTTGCTTTTTACATGACGAGTATCAAACCAACTTTTGAAATAAATTCTTGAAGACACATCTTGTTCGAGTGAAGCAGGTGTTCTGCAAATGGCAAGTTGTGAAATGAGGCAATATTGTATTTTTATTAGATGAAAAGTTTTCTTTGTGGTGAAAGCAAGCGAATATTAAGCAGTGAACAGAATGATATAAGAATTTCAATGAATGAATTTTTTTACTGGGCTATGAATCATTTATAGACATTTCATGTATATCAGGTATATTTTGACCATCTATACTGACATATTCATTTAGATAATTTTTGCAGTTGAGGAGGGTTTCCTTTTTAAGATTTTATTTCGAATGAAAAGAAGCCTGCCAATTTTTTTTTTGCACTATCAAAAGGTTTTCGATGGAATTCCTCGTAAAGATTTTATCATTGAATCATTTATGTTGATAATGTTTTTCATTTCGCTGCTTATAATTAAGTCTAGTCAGACCGGACGCGGACCACCATTTGTATTCGCGCATAAATATGGGAATTCGATCACGAAATGGGTAAAAAGAGAAAGCAGTGAACTGCCTTTTCTACTAGCACACTTTCATTGATTAGTTTTTCTCCGCTTTTGCTTGTGATATTTTGTAATCAACATAAAAATTACAGGCAAGAAGAAAGTTATTGAATTTTTTTTCGGTCAATGATTCTTATTGATAGCAGCAGTGAAAGTGTGTTAAATAAATTGATGATTTTTTCAGCTTTATTTGTGCTCAGATAAAACATCATTTTCCGTAACTTACGTTAAAGTCTGTGTCGTTTTACACTTTGCAAAAAAATACAACAGCCACATCTGTTTTGGTTTAAAGAATCTATGAAGACACTATAAACTCACTTTTCTTGGGGAAGAGGCAGAGAATGGCATTCCAGTAGAAAGTCAATGAGCATGCAGCATAACGTTTTGTTATAGCATTACCACACGCTACAATACGAGTTTCCCACTAAACGGATGATATTTCTGTGAAAGTCGATCTTGTTTTTCTTGGTGTATGTTTAGCGTATGTGTTTTAGAAGCCGATTATTCCAACTGATAGAGCATGAAACGAGTTTGTCAATGTCGATTTGTTCCATGATAGCGTGCTCTCTTCAGTTCACTATTTTCCAGTTGCTGCTGCCCCAATTTTTTGTGCTGATGTGTTTACCGGTTGGTTAAAATAGACTATTTTGGTTGTATAGCTTTTCATAAAACTTGTACCAATCGAATTGTCTCTTTTCATCTGAAAATATAAAAGAGACCCCAATTTTGTCGAGTGATTTGAAAAGTATCAAAATAGCCTTTTATGACTTGATGACCTTTGAACAAATCTTTCACCCACTGACCGAGTTTAACTTTTTAAAAGCTAGAAGTAGATCACCGTATCATGATTTCATTTCAAGTGTTTAACTTCCATACAGGCAGTGTGATATAACGATTGGATAAGAATGAGTCTACTAAACTATACAACGTCACTAGTCATAGGACATCCAAAATCATACATCTTTTTATACAGCAAAAAGCAGTGGAAATTTTAGTATGGAACCAATTCATTGATCCTCTTTCACAAAGGATTCAGTGGAATTTCATGGTATGAAAACCATGAAAGAAAATGAATAGCCATTCTCTACGGTGCGGTGGTACCGCTTCACCATCTGTTACTTTCTCGTTGCATATATTGTCATTCCTCTGTCATTATTCTGTTACAGCCGACATTTAAGTCAGTTGCTTACCATTGCACTAACTAGAAAACTGAAGGATTTATACCTTTTGGAAATCACAATTTATGTATGTATGCCAAAGGAATGGAATGTATATGTTTGTTATACTTAATCTCTACTTACAATAATATAAAGTAGAAGCTGTATATAACGTTTTTTACCCTAAATCTACAGCATGTCTTCAGAAATTACACGTACGTGATTGAACTAGACCAACTGTCAACAGGACAACATTTGTCGCATTTCTTGAAATATGAAAGAGAAATAAGTTGTCAAAGCATGCTGGATATTCAGCCATCTTTCCCACCACTAAATTCGTTGATTGCAAAATTAAAAGTCACATTTCAGGACATTACAAAAAAACCCGATTCGCCCCATGAAAATGAATTGTAAGTTTCCAATTAGAAGACATGACCCAACTAACTTCACTTGACCTTTTAATTCTAGAGATAATTCACATATATATACATATGTTTACTTCATTAATACGTTACACATTAAAACTACAATAAATTTGCTGTTTGACTATTAAATCTATTCTACGACTTGTCCCTGCGTGATAGTTTTTCTGGACAGTAAAAATGCACATAAGTCAACTTCGACAAAGCTGCATTTATACCTTGTATGTATTTAAATGCATATTAAAGTACATATACTGTAGTCAAAGCAAAACATGGCTTTAAAATGGGCAAGGCACAAACTTGCATATACATGTTGACATGTGCTGTCCCATATTTTCTTTAAGAACGTTTCTCCATTGAAATTTGAAACGTGTTTCTCGTGCTTTCCCTTGCTACAGCTAGAATGACGAAAGGCACTTGGCTTTGCTATTCTACCCTAGCCCACTTACTACATCCTTGTAAAGAACCATGTACCTCTGTCCTCTGTAATACTAAACCATAGGGACTACTGCAAGCGCAATTACAGCAATCGAAGTATATAAGTACACCTTATGCATAATATAATATCTAATTGCTCCAAGCTTTGAAAATGGAGTCACTATGCCATATGCAGAGTAATATTGCCGTAAGTTTTAGCATTTGAAAGTTATACAATACAACAGCACATGGTACGACTGTAGTAACGATTCAATTTGTTTCAAAATGTTTAGAAAGCCATAGGCGATTTTTCTTTTGCATGGAGTTTTCATATGAAATCTGTGTACAAGGGGGCAATGCAGTGTATGTAGTATGTAGGTATTCACATTTACATTTTTACTGATGGAGAAAAAAATTGACGAAAGAGCGATGAGGCGTGCGTTAATAATGTGAAAAATGAAATAAAACCACCTTCCTTTTATTGCGCATTTTTTTCCAGGGTAAAAGTAAAAAAACTATAAAAGGTAAATTATTTTAAAAAATGCGTTGCTGCTGTCTGTTTTAAAACGTGCAGAATGAAACCAAACATTAATAATATGTGAACGTGTTTCAAAGATACACATCAAGCTGTCATTGCAAGGGTACTTGACAAGGTCGACCAACATGAATATTCATTAAGCAAAAGGAACCACGGGTTTACCAGGTACATGACCTGACGAATTGCAATTCAACCTGAAAAAACGAAATAAGCTCAGTGAAAGTCATAAGATAGGTTTGAGTAGAAATCGCGTAATATACAAAAGCGAATTCGTATTTTCCCGAATCCACTAACAATTTGACATTCTCCTCAGCTTTTCAGTATGGAAGTAGCCCTTTATCTGGAGACAGAAAGGTTAATCTAAGATGACATTGTGGTTCCCCGTGAAAAACTATCACAGAAGAAAAGGCATGCATTCAAAGCATGTCTTCAAACTTTCTACTCTGTTTCATTTTCTGCATGAATGCATTTTCAGATTTTTACCACAGAGCAGAGCTTTCTTTATCGTACTTTTTGAGTATGGCCACACTTTCATTTCCTGCCAATATTGTAAAACTCTAAATTTTGTTTTTATATGCATTGGGCAACTGCAAAAAAATGAGTTAGTGAAAATCTGTGAGAAAAAGTGTTAGAACCTTTGATTTTCCATTTCTCACGACTTTCTCAAACACTTTCATTAGTTTAAATGCACTTCCTCCCAAATCACAAGTTTTTCTTTTGAAGCTTCCCTGTCGGGTCTATTAAAGTCCTCATCAACAAAACATCCTTTTTGTTTTCTATGTGCATTCATTCAAGATTCACATTATATCTATTACAAAAAAGCATTTACAACAAAATGTGTGTGGGAAGTTAGAAAGAACATACATACATGTAAGAAAATTTCTTTCGTTTAAAAAACAAATTTTAACATGCATTCATTCACGTCACGACTAACGTGTCTTGTATTGCGCTTCAGGGATGTCGTATAATTAATGGAATACTGGTTGTAATTGTTTGACCATGAAATTTTAATTTTACCTTTTCTGAATCGTCTACGTAAACAGATATCACTGTGCTATATAGTAAATACGTGGTTTTTATTTAAGGCTCCAGTATGCTAATGCGTTGGCGTTTATTTACTTTTCATACTTTACACCCATTTCTAAAGTGAGCATTCTTTTATTTATTAGAGAATACCTAAAACATCGTATTTTGTCACGTTTCCACTCATATTCATGTAATACTTTCATTGTTCAATTCTTTATAGTTTTCCATTTCCATACACACTCACGGGACTTGAGAACGACTCTGAATTCACTAGTGTCCAAATCTCAAAAGACAGCAAAAAGATAGCTTTGCCATTCTTCTCATACTACTTGACTTCTTGTATTGCTGATTTTATGTGTTGAACTATCTTGTTTCTAAATGAACTAGAGTTAGACAGCACCGGTCCCTGTCCCTGCTCATCTCTTCTAACCTGTTCCTCTGTTACTCGCCTTCTATCCTTATTTGCACTTGACTCCATTCACTTAACTCGTTCTCCGGAACCAAATAAGAACATATATTTCCCACTGTGCACATTTCACTATTTTCTGACCTACTTTCACCTTTCGTGCTTCTGTGTGCCTTTCTATTTTAAAGCAATAACTAACACAGTAACCTTTGTTAGTTATGTAGCTTTAGTTGGTGTATATATATGTACATTGGGTGCATTTTACTCTTAATAATAACTTTGCAGTCTCTCTTCAACTAAAGCTCTGCTGGAGTGCACTGGAAATCCGTTCAACTTGAAATGTACAGATAAAATACATAGAACGTGCTATTTGTGTAGTACTTATAGTACAATATAACAAGGTAGACTGCAAGATGTATTGATAATTTATTGATATTGTAGAAAGTGAAGTAGTAGAGAAGTGCTTGCATTTGCTTTCTATCCGGTTTGCACTTTATACTGGTTTTCTTTGTAGCACACTAGCTTTTAGAGACTAATTTATGTTGATTTTGTGTTTGTTACCCAAATACAGTGTGTACCTGTACGAAGCTGCACGACTACACATGCAAAGAAAGAAATGCAAACATATTCTAAAAGAGTTATGTACAATTGCATAATAAAACTATACACATCCTCATCTAATACGAATAATACGATACCCAAGAACTTTGTTTGAACTCACTAGAGTGCACACATGAAAATAAATATGTATTTTGTAGCCCCATTTCTTTCCGCTCAACTTTCATCATAAATTCATAAACGAAATAAACAGGTTCAAAAGTTTCTTATTTTGTCAGTTAGAAGAAGAGCCCGGAGCTCGAATGACTGCGTACATAGGGAATGGGGTACAGGTACAGGGAAATATGCTATTATCTCAAATGGTACCAAACCAATAAATATGTTATGTTATTTCTCTACACGTACAACATAATATATATAATACGTTTTTACTTGCTATTATTTTTACTATTATTATTCCTAAATGCTGCTATAAAATTTCATATAATTTTGCATCGTGCACATTGAATTAGTACAATTGCAGCAGTTTTTAGTCTGAAGCTTGTAGCGTAGCTAAAAAGATTGTTTTGCGATAAGTAAATAAAAAGAATGTTCCATGACTCTTAATAAATATGAATATGACATTATGCATGTTTCATAAGAACTATAAAATGAAAATTGAAATACATTTGTTTTCTGAAGTATAAAACCTCGAACGAATATTATTCCTTTTCTCTCTTCCAATTTATGCAATAAACATTGAAGGCTTAGCTGGTGAACCTGAAAAATATGTTTGTATAGTGTATACACATACAAGTACAAGTGTTCGATATAAACCTAAAAGGGTTTTCACGTTAATCTGGTTCGACTCTCAATCCCCATCCCTCAAAACGGAATCCATGCACCATATTAAATATGCATATTTTATTTAAATTGTGGGATAAATTAATATTAAAAACACATTTATTTCTATAAATTTTTCGAGATTACGAAGATTTTTTTTGAAGGATTCGAGAACGAATGCTATATTGAACAGATACAGTTGGATTGAAATAAAAATTTGGCTAGTTAGTTAAAATTCAACTTCTTGTATCCGTCATACTCGTTAGCGTTGCAAGCTG
>JAQIWN010005170.1:0-10233 GCA_034699025.1 Entomobrya cf. arborea Gr-Col-00668 | reverse complement strand
TTACATATATTTAGCTTATTCCATACACAGTTCAGTACACAATATCACAAGAGCATTTAGATATATTTGTAATTTTATCACTTTTATCTTCTTCTGGATCACCTGGAATACTGACAATGACAAGGTGTATGTATTTAACATTATCGCAATAATCGTCTGCGTCACTTGAGTTTCATATAGCGTTGCATTCGTAATTATCTTTTGTTTACCATAATTAACCAGCTGACGAATGAGAATAGTTAGTTAGATTGCAAAATGATTTATGAATTGATGTTATTTTCCCATACATATTTGCTTTATTGAAGATGTTTTATTGAATAAGATAATTGCTCTGTAATTACATGCAATAGGTTCCATCTCTGAAAAGTAAAAGAAAAACTGTGTGGAACATATTTTTCTTGCATATGAAATGGTAATGATGACTAGGCTCTATTCCAGAAAATAGTAAAGTTTCTCAGAAGTTTACCATTAAACTTTTGTACCCACTTACTTTTGCGGTGAAACGGTTGGTTGAGTCTTTCATGTGGAGTTAACGGTAAAAATAGAATTCTGACTAGAGAAAGTGTACCCTAAACACAAACAAACAACATATAAAGTTGCTGTACCATGCGAATTCGAGCCGAGAGAATAATGGAAAAGGAGATTACTGAAAAAACCCACATACATACAATAATAAATTTTTGCATACTATAATATGTATAAATTGACTTGCATATGAAACGTATGTATTATACGGTTTGTGTGTATGCTGATATTCATTGATACTTTGTACGCTGTTCCGTTTGTAGAGAAATCCTCGTATATGTACGAGTACAATATATGTAACAAACTAGTAAATGGGAACAGTCCGCCATAGCGTCAAGTCTAAGTTTTGACTTTTGTTTGACCTTCAAAATACATTCCATTGGATTTTTACACGCAGAAAGGAAAGTTGAGAGGAGTGTTTGTGGAAGTGGAGAGCGCACATGGCTTCTTTTCCCTGACTTGACGGCGATGATGACGGTAGGTCGGTCGGGTGATCCACATCTCCTCTCTGTTTTCTTATGCCTTTATGATGGCGGTAGGCGAGTGTGTACATTGCTTCCTCTGGAATTAGGCCTTTGACATGCATGGCTTCCCGTGTTTTCACTTCACTATAAAGCTAGTCTGATTATTACTTGCGTGGTGTGTGTGGTGTTCATCTTCACACAAAATAGTAGCAGTGCATATCAAATAATATCTCTGTGTACTTTCAACAGACGGCGGGTGCTGGCATCTCCATTTCACGTTTTCCCCATCAAGTTACAGTCATCGTCATCATCATCTTTACCGTCGTACAGAAACCATGTCGTATCTTTTTATCGCGAAGAAAATCAATATTTAGTTTAGCATGATCGCTTTATTGGAAAGATCATGTGATATTTTTGTCCATAACATTTTTTCCTAAAAGTATACACACTACGATTATTACACCACATTAGACTGCTGCCAATCTTTATTTCATTCCTGTCGTCTTATTTTTTGGTACCAGAAACCTAGTTCAAAAGGCTTATTATGCGACATGTATGATACATCAACCCATCGTAGCAAATCTTTTTAAAAGTGATTTGGCATTCATGAAAAAACTATTCATTTCAATCTCAATCCAAATGGCTTCTCTTTTTCCCACTTGTCGTAACTCGTAACGAAAATAACCTTGAGAATATAATAATAACAATGTATTCAGTTTCAGAAATTCACATGTGCGAAATTGAATGGATGGATATGAATAAATAAGAGAAAAGATAATTTACAGCAGTGCTCGCATTCTTCTCAGTTGTTGAACACAGAAAATGATGAAAAAGATATACATTATAATATGTAATAACTGACATGCTCGTATTTCATGTTTTTCCTTTCCATGATCATCCAATGAAATGAAATTCATATCTCGAAAACGATACGATCATTTTTGTACTCTGCTGCTGATGTTATTTGTCATCTCGTATTTACTTGGTTCAACGTTCAAATGCGGGGTAAATATTATGTGGAATTTTAAGAAAGTCTTGTTTTTTGGTTGAGAATAAGGCTTCCAGGACCCAAAGATAAGCTCTAATTTCAGGATACAAAAAAACAAGATCTCTATCTACTTGAATTCTCCACTGTGTTTCATTATGGTACAAAGAGTAGACGTAAATCAAAATAATATTTTAGAATGGTTGCATGTTGCATGATAAGAAAACAATAAATTTAAAAATACGAACAATTTATTTTTGTATGTATTGGGAAAATATTTCTGAGACGTAGTTAGGCCAAAAATACCACAAGGTGTACTAACCTTATTCCTATTATATAACATGTTTGTCGGGCTAGGAGTAAAGAAAATCGGAGGAATCTCCAATTACACCTACAAACTTCCAAAATAGTTCTTGTTGTTTGGAAAAATTTACCTGCTGCTGCCCTAAATATGGTAAACATTTTTTCCAGTTAACGCAGTTAGTTTTGTGTGGGCGATTGTACAAACTAGCTTAGGTACCAGTACCTAAAAGCTTTTCCATCAGAACTGTCAGGTTGTGATGTTGTGAATACCTGGTGAATTTCTCCTATGGCTCTTGATAATGTAATGGACTGACAGATTAGCAGTTGAATAAGGAGATATGAACTCGATCTTGATAATAAATATTTAATAAATATATTTTATATACATTATTAATGCCAGCGCTTGGAATTCTTACAAATGCAGTGTATTTATAATGAAATGATATTTGCAAAAAGGATTATTTTTTCTATTTGCGCTGTGAGCAAGAAAAGGGCTGATTATTGTATAGATAAGTACTTCCGTTCCTTCCGTTTTACAACTTTCACTGTCTCCCACGGTCGAGCATGTTTTCTCCGTCAGCTTGTTTTCCTCCATCAAAAACCAGAACATCATGTTTTTATACTGTGGTTTCTTTTGGGTAAGGTTAAAGAGGAAAGACTTGTAACTGATCAAGAGTCTGCGTTATATGCATTTATAACTTGAGATCAGCATCATTTCATCGCAAATACTACTGATGAAGCACGTTTGCGTCTTTCCCCTGACGTCGAGGCATGGTGGGCTGTGGTGGTGATCAGTATGACTCACTCGGCTCTAAGGCTGTATATTATTGATCCAGCCAAACTTTACTATTTTACTACGACGCTGAGAAAAATAAGACTACGCTGCTAGGGCAAACAGGACAGCCTTTTCCAGAGATTTTACTATTTGTCTCACAGTTTTTTTTTGCAAAATGGAAGCTATGATATAATATAGTTAAGGAGGTATTATCCTTTTCAGCTCCGTATGCAGTAGCCGAAATTGGGCATAACATCGCATGCTAGATAGCCGCCTAAAAGCTATGCGGCGTGGCTACTAGCAAGCGCTGTTGCGCACACTGTGGCTACTGCATACGGAACTGAAAAGGATAATATGCATATATAAACATATATTTTAAAGCATAAAAGCTTTCACTTCAGAATTCTCTCGGCACACAAAAGAGACTGAGGGAGTGAAAGAGAAGAAAGACTTTTTGAAGTGACAAAAGAAGGGAAAAGGAATAACAAAAGTGCTTTCTTCGTTCAAAAGAACAATGTCTGTGTGCAAAGCAAGCGACATATGACTATCATTTTTCAAGCTTGATAAATGCTCAGGCATGCGAAATAACAGAGATTATCCCACTTGTCTTTTCATTTAATTTTACTACGCTGTTATATTAGCCGCCTTCGCAAAATGTCACATGATGATTTGTTTTTAATTAGAATTACTTAGACGTTAGAGATGTTATAATTTAAAATTGGAACTTTAGAACTTAAAATACTATAGTTTTATCATAATTAATGACGACACTTATGAAACATAAACTCAAGTATAGGCATATTATATATGTAGGTATTTACTTAACTTTGAATGACCTCTAGTTTCGTTGAATTATTTGGTTCGTCCGTTATCAGTTATATCGCTGTACAAATATAGATTTGTAAATAGTCGAGTCTTTGAATAGTTTGAATGTATATAACTGTAAACATGTGTAATAATGTGTATGTATTTTTACATGGTTTACATGATAATTTTGGAAATGGAAATTTATAGTAAGTAATCAGCTTTTCTTGTAGACTGAGGCTTATAACTATTTTAAAAGCTGACGCTAATTAGCACTGTATTATATATTTAAGCACATGAAAGGTCATAGGAAGTGTGCACTTTGTTAGGAATAATGTATGATTTTCCTGTAAGAACAAAAACACTTCTTATAAATATAAGCCAAAAAGCATATGTTTATATTAAACTATTATAGATACTATAAGCATATTTTTAAACCTATAAACATAATTTATGTATCAAGTAGACACATCACATGCCTATAATAAGCACCAAAGAGCGAGCGAAACGCCTGAAGCAAACCAGCCAATTTCTTGACTTGCGTTGTTTAACGAGCTGAGTTCAGACTTTCAAAGCTACTTCTTGTCCCATATTTTCTTCGTTTATTCCTTACTTTCCTCCGAAGTCTGTACTATGGCCTTACACTTTTACGTTATTTTTTGCAATATAAAAGGTATATTTACATTTTACTTTCTTTGCAAAAATGAAACCCGCCAAGCAAATTACGTTACAACTATATTCTTATTGAAAAGCAGATCGTGAAGTGACTTCACTATTAGCCTAGTAGCCTACCTATCTGGTTTGTTCACATGATGTCCTTTTGCTTGGAAAAGTTCTACTGGAGAAATAACAGTGAAAAGTTTCTTTTTTTCATTTTTACCTTTACCTTTGCCTTTATCCTGTTTCCTCCGTCCTTACCTTTTTACGTGTGCTTTTTACATCTACTCTCTTGTAATATTGTGGTCTTCTTGGTGTGTGTGCTCCTCAAACACATGCAAGCAAAACATTTTTGAGAAAGGGACGCGGACGCCACTGGAGAAACCTACCATAAAGGAAAGGAGTGAAGCAGATTTTTGCACAGTTCCAAAACAGAGGGGCGCTCACTCACTCAAATGCACTCACCCACCACCGCCACACCGATATAGTACTCATAATAGTAGTCAGGCATCATCATCATCATCGCCTTCATAGTTTTTATACATGAGAAAACAATATATATGTGCCAAGCACACACACTTGTTTCTCCAATCGTAACAGTGGTATATTATATCGAGTATCAGTATATTACCCAGTTTGCCAATGGCAGTTCCTCTTACTACTTTTCGAGTATGTGTTCAGTTTAAATGGTTAGAAAACTGAAATGTGCTGAGTAGAGCAGCACGTAGCGTGCATTTATTTGAAGAGGTTTTTACTACGACATAGTGGAATGGAAAGTTGCTGATGGTCTGCCAGGCATGGCATGCTTATTTTTTTGTTGTTGTTGTTGTCGTGTGCAAAAATAGAGAGGTTTAGTCTCTGTGTCGAATTGAAAGAGTCAACACTTTTCCTTCAGAGTACTTTCATTGCATTGTGAGTAGCGTGTAGGTCTAACTGACGACGAGAAGTTGAGGATGACGGTTATCATCACGACGATCAAGTCAGTAGCAGTATTCTAACATTCAGAGAAAAAACAGATTACCTTATATACATACAAGTACCTTTATTGTAAAGCAACATAATCATACTTTGTGCTATGCATATTTAACGAGTTAATACAAAAGTTTATTTACATTTAGACTTATGTGTGAAAGCATCTGTGCAGAATAGTGCTTGTGTTTTGTTATGACAGTGTGCGTTTCAAAAATAAGACAGCTAGTTTATACTTTTCCCAGTCTCCCATCCGATGTGCAGCCAGAAAGACAGATGTGTGCAAATGTTGTTTTTGCAACTACAGCAGCGTGAAAATTAGTGCTTTATAGATTAGCTGCGAATACGTGAAAAAAAATTGGATAAGAAAGTAGTAAAGAGGGGGGGAATTACAATATTATGTGCAAAGTATTAAATGACTTTTGCTGTCTCTTGAAACTTGTGTTGTAGAAAAAAAGGGACAGATATTATCTGGCGTTATTTTTTAAGCTAATTTTATATCTCTCTTATTGGTAGTCATTTTTCCTACTAAAACTTTCACCACGGCGAGTACTATCAGATTCTCAGAAACTTCTTTAAGTTCAGTTCATTTACTTCATGCTGATAGACCCCTCTGCTACGAGATGCATTATCACATTCGGTTCAAGTGGAAACTTTGTTGTGGTGTTGTGTGCACGGGTAATTTACCCACCACGTAGACTGACAATTGGTGATGGTGATAACACACTAGCACACAAAAGCAAAGTAAAAAGTCTGCACACGTATAAGTTTGTAAAGGACAAGCATTTCACCACCACTGCATGATTCAACTTTATATTTTATCTTCTGATTGAATATGCACGTACTTTCTGATGTGTTTACTGAAACGGTTGTTTTAAAGTGTGAATTTGTTTTTGTTTATTTATGTTATTCTACTTTCTCGGGTTGGAGAGAAAAAGTAAACAAAACTTTATGCTACAAAAACAAATCATTCGTCACAACACAACAGTCAGTTGAGTCAGGCATATAACATAATGTATGGTTAGTGTCCCGCTAGCTCATCTCCTAAAGCTTTCCATCAATCTTGTTTACACTTTCTCCTTTTCTCTCTGTATTGTTCCTTTACTTTTCCCCTAAAAGGATAACAAGTAAGCGAGCAAGCAACCGGGGAAAAATAAAAGCTCGGGAGAAAGTAACACAAGTTAGATAACTCAGAGAAGAGAAAGTTTTCCCCTCCTGGATTTTTGGGGGTTTACAAATTAAGCTCGAAACAAAAAGCGTTACACAAAACAACAAAGTGGAAGAGAAAGGAAAACTAGACAAAAGTGTCACTTTAGGTTCGTCCCCCATTTCGATTGCTTTCTCGAAGGAAAAAAAAGAGTTATTATGAAAGCAGTTAACTGTCAGTTAATGGAACGGAATAAAAAATACAAACAATTTTATTATTGTCATCGATGAGGTAAAAGCTGACAAAAAAATGGTATAGTGTCATTTTCTTCTATTACCTGGATTGCCTTTGCACGCAAAGTGTAGACCGTAAGCTAAATTATCCCTTACAATAATTTTTATTTATCTGATTAAATTGAACAATAACACAAAAATATGTAGCTTTTATGTATTCACTTTTTCTCAATTAATGCGGTATGCATTCAAAATGAACTAAATGACCATAAAAATGCCTAAGTCGGACAAAAGTTTAATGTACTTATGTTATGCGATGAAAGTAGGTGGAAATTCGATATTTGCGTTTCATATTCACGTGTCGTGTCTGCCTTTCAGTCTGTCATATTCATGAGAAGGTATCCTCCTCTATCCTCCTTTTTACAAGTACCATATACGTAACTAACACAGCTTTCTTTTGGCACAAACCTAGCTTTGTTTCTCTTTTCTTTCTTTTCTGACAATTGTACCTTTCACTTTGTCGGATTGTGGGACAGGACAATTTTACAACATTCACCTTTTATCATAACAAGTAATGTCGTAACTTTGTGGTAGGTTTTGTATGGGTAGCTGTATCAAAAGCTAGTGAAGCATAACAAGAACAACAACAAAAGTTAACCTACACACATGAAGAATTTTTGTTTATAGAGATAGGTGGTAGTAGTGGTGAATGGGTTGTTTACTGAGCGACTTTATTAGCGGAAATTCTATTGAATTGGTTACGTGTATTGTATTGGGCTGAAATGTTCTATTTTATAGCTTTGTGTGTCTGTGCATATTCGGTGATAATTCGATTTGATGTAATGAATTTACTGAATAAAAAGCGAAGCATTCAGCAATTTTATTGAGGATCGCGGATACAGCGGGCATAACTAATAGAACGCTTTCAGTCTGTCGGTTAGCCAATATCTAATGCTCTTTATATATCATCTTTATGTAAGCATTTATTCCAAGTTTGGCCATTACCATCAACCGAGAAGTTGAACTTTCAGGGAAAGATGGGTTAAAAAAGCCATATTTGATTTTAATCAGCAGAAGCCCATAAGAAATTGTTATTACAGTTTCCGCTTAAAATGAGCATAACACTTGAAATGTTATGACGTACTGCTCAAATATTATAGTAAACAATGTAATTTAGATTGTCTGATACATCACAGCAGTCATTTTTTACAACATTACACCTGTTTAAATGTTTTTGGTTAGATGAGGCGTGAGAAAAGATGGAAAGGGTAAGACTAGTAATAAAAGTATGCTAAAATGGCAACAAAACTGGCGAATAATGAAAACAAAACGTTGGGACTAGAACAGGGATAAAAAAATTGCTGACTGTTATTGCGTTGTATTTTTCTTCACTTCAGTCCGCAAACAACACTTTTTCTTGTCCTTTCTCATGTCATTGTCTGTGAATGCAATACTTTATTTATTGGCAGTAGGTGGATATTGTACTGCGTAGTTAACATTTTTAGTTATGCATTAGCCTGTCAACCTTGTATATTGCATATTACATGTATCTCTGGTGCTCTGGAAATTGAAAGAGGGGATTATGAAGGACAATCCCCCGAAAAGTTTTCAAGTATATAATAATAGGCATGTTTACATTTTTGTTCGTTATCAACGAAAATTACGTTCTAGCGTATTGCTTGAACCGAGGAGGATAAAACTAATAAAAAACTAGTATCGAATATTGATTGGGCCATGATGAGCCATCCATTTTTGTTGACACCTACGTACTTACCTGCATACAGCTAAGCTTAATTGTTAACTGTAAATATAAAATACAATTTATGAAATTGGTAGAAAACGAAGCCCGCATAATACAAAGTTAGAAGAACGAAGGTCTTCGTAATTAATTACATTTGCAAGCGCATTGATAATCCTGTTTTTGTGTGAATTTGTTTCTAAATAAGTATAAAAGAGAATAATATTTAATGCTTTGTGGAAACAATGCTTTTGCAACATATAACTTTTAACATTGAGTGCTAGCAAAACTTTGTCCAGCATCTCTGTTGTGTACGCCCATAGATTTTTGATAATTAGTTTAGTTTAGCAAAGATAAAACCACAGTAAATGCATGATGGCTAATTGCAGTTTGGACCTGGAACACAGTTGTTCTTTTAATGGTGACATGACGCAATCCCAAACAAAGTACTCAGACAGATTTTTAAAATTATGGTGATGGTGGTCAATTCATTATCATTGCATTGAATGCAAACTAAAACCTCTTGTAATTATGGAATTTGTAGTTACATATATATAGTCACTGGCTTAAAATTGAGTGGGAGCATTAAATTAGATGTTGAAAGTTGTAATAGTCAAACATTTCGTTAGACAACAAGTAACATTTTCCGTAATCGCGGAAAGTGATAAAAAGTAAGTGCTTCTGGTAGGTGGTTTTGTAAGCACCATTTGTTTGCATTTTGGAGTAGTAAAAGTCCTGACGAACTGCAGATTGTTTTGTGCTGTCACTCTCTGATCATCAATCATCATACCTTTTATTCTGCTGACTATCTCATTTTGTACTTGATTTCGGTTTGCCAAATTCGCCTTTGCCAATCCAATATTGTATGGCTACAGCAAAAAGGTTGTACTCTACAGATTCTCTGTGCAAATAAATAATATCGTTAAAAATAAGGATTTACTGCAATATTGTACGTTGCAGCAGAAAAATATAAGATAACAACAAGGAGAATTGGTTTATACTTTTATGTAGTATCAATATGCACCAATACGTACATATGCGAAAAGTAAATATGCCAATTCAGGTCACACTTTGTAAGCTCCAGAGAGTGAGGAAGATCATCAGCGATAGTGGATACAGAGAGGATTGTTGTTTTTTCCTGTCAGTGAAAAGACCTTGAAAATAATTTACAAAGTCAGCTCATTTACTATGTCTGTAGGTAGTAGGTAGACAAGAAAATGGCTACATACACGATACACGATATATCAAAAATGATTGTGCAACACCAACTAAACTGAAGTAACAACTGAAACCAACCAGTCAGCGTCGGTTTTTGCTAATACCAACGATAATCTACTACAAAAGCTATACTACAATTCGCTATATAGTCCCAAATCCCTGACATGTTCATGTGGTCCATCCAAACATTCACGTACTATAGACTACGTGCTACATTTGAAATTATCCCTACGGCATATAACAGAATAGACAAGAGACAAACAACAAGCATGACAAGATTAAATGATAGAAACAAGATAGGCTCTCGATTGGCATGGCAGTAAAAAAGGAATATATAAAGCATTGAAGGTTTGTAATTTTTTTTCGTATCGGTTCCTCAACAAAATCGGCATCTATGCATTAGTAATTTCTCTTT
>JAQIWN010005169.1:0-10234 GCA_034699025.1 Entomobrya cf. arborea Gr-Col-00668 | reverse complement strand
ATGGCAATAAGAATATTATTTAAATGAACGTCCTACTTTACAAACTGGACAAAAGAAACTAATAGCGTTGGCTACAAGAAAGTTTACACAACGCCGACACCGGTGGCAGCCAAAAGAATGCATATTGTATGACGCTGTATCGCATTGGGTGCAGAAATACTAGCTTTTCTCCAAATAATGACTAAAATTCTTAAAATAAGCCTGGCCTGGCCTTGCTTCAAAAAACATTTGTAGTTTACAAACTTTGAAAGCAAGTTTTGCGGAAGTAATAAATGTGTGTATGTTTTACTACATTTTTCTGTTTACTTAACTGCATTTACAAATACAAAGAATAAACTTGGTAAACAGGAATCTTCTCTGTAGGAAATCTGTCAACTTTAGTGTGTGTATCCCTCATTTTCCCACAAAGCTCAAAGTTAAGTTTTTCTCTATCATTGGAAATGAACTAACGTAAAAAGAAGACGAAGTTTTTGTTGTTGTATTCAGTTTTTGGCTTAGCTACTGCTGCTCATTCCATTTCGTAGTTTACCTCTATCCACTTCAAAACACTTGTAGTTTATTCACGAAAGGGAAAATAAAATGTGTTTTGAAGGAGAAGCCTTGTTGTTTGGTCTTTTAAAGATGGAAAAGCTTCTCTGAGAATCTTCTCATTTTCCCTTCATGTACCATTTACTCCCCTGCCGGTCCATAGACATTGATAATGGTGTGTGGTGTAAGAAGGAAAAGTTGCTGTGCGAATGATATGTGCAGTTGCTGCGTTTCAGACACCGAGAAGACTTGTGTTTCGTAGCATCCTTTGTGATTGTTGTGAGAGAAGGGCAGTGGTGAATGCATCATGCATGATTTTTACTGATATCTGTTCATTTAATACACTGCCAAATGGCTAAACAGTCGCCTCAAGTGGCAGCGGTGTAATGTATGATGTCAAGCTGAGTGAGAGTCAACGAAAGGAGTCTTGGAAGGAGAGAGATAGCTGTAATAACAAAACTCTTATGGTTAGATGCATTTTCGATGCTTCCAGCAAAATTGAAGAAAATATGTATAGCAAATAGGAAAAGAGAATACAAAATACAAACAGAAGAAACGTATTAAAGAATAAATATGGTTAGATGTTCGTCCAGTTGAGAAAGATGAAACGTAATGCAGTCAAGTGGTGTGCGTAGAAGATTTACAAAAAAATGGTTGATTGCTTACCACAATGATAAGCAGAATTACTTTATGGAAGAAGAGGGAGCCAAAGATATTTTGACAGAAAAAGAAGACGGAGGCTGAGGCTGGAATTGTAATATAGAAATGAGAAGGATGTGTGGATTACTTACATTGTACATTGGTAAAATTTGTATTCCTTCTCCAGCCACTTGTGTGAAATTGTATCTTTTCAGACGGCACGTCGTAAAAGAAGATGAGATGAGTATGAGATACGGTCCCGATGCATATTTGTAGATTGAGGCTCCAACTTAAATCTTTGTACCCCTTCTTTATATGAAACAGAAATAACATTTTCTTTTCTCTCTTTACACACGAATACAAACATGACTGCATAAGAAATATTTTAGGGAAGGTTGGGGAAAATAAGAGTAGAAAAGTAGGGAAAAGTACACATTTTGTCAATAAATTTAGGATTTATATTTTGGTTTATGTTTAGTTTACGTAATACATTGAATCTGTTGCACGTTTCTGTCTCTGTTCATTCAGAGAATGGGTTACTTTGAAGTTGGAAAAGTTCAAGTTCACACAAAAAGTGTAGGTGTCGGTCGATCGAATTGTAATCTCAATTCTTGAATATTTCTCGGAAAAAAGGATTTCTCCAGTGAGCTTCATGTCAACAGAAAGGGGATAGTGTGACAGAACAGTGCAATAAAGTGCATTTTACTGTAATCACTTGGTTTATGCATTCATGCATGAAGTACAAATGTATGTAGCATACCATAATATTTATTGAATGGAACTTCATCCCTTTGTTATTTCAGTCTGCAAGCAATTGCTTGCCATTAACATTATAGTGAAATGTGGATTTCACGCAAAAGTACAGTTATATGGCGGCTATGACTGTGAAATGTTTCCAATTTTTTATGTGCTAACAGAATTTATGAGATTGTCCTACTAGCCTTGTGACATAAGCCGAAAGGACAAAGTCTCAATGTAAATTGGATTGAATTTGAGAAAAATCGTGACTTTAGATAGCTGCATGTATTCTTATCTCTAATAGCACGGTACTTTCTGAAAGGAAGCAAAGAAAGAAAATGAATCACTTGAATGGAACATGTAGTTGTAGTCTTTATCTTTCTAATGACAATAAAAAGGAAAGATCACAAGACCCTTTTGTTTGAGAAATTCCTTACGGCAGGTCATGGCTATATCTGTGATGATGGAGATGGAGATACGCTTCGCATTCGAAATAAAAGTTATCACGTAAATGGCGTATTCAATACTGCAAGCAAGCATTAAAAAATGGTTTGGGCCGACCTCTAGGCCCAAATGATGAGTTTAGTTGGATTCTCATGTCTTCATGTTAGTATGCTACGTTACACTTTGACTATGCGATGGTTTCCTGCTGCGAACATGTTTGGAATGTGAATGAGAAATCGTCTAAAAGCTCCCTCCTGGAAGAAAGATTCATTTCTTGCTTGGTTTTTTTACGAGATACATTGTCTACCCATGAATCTCCTGTTGTTCTCTTGTTGTAACAAAAATTGTGAATAAAAATTTACCTTCTTTGTCCATATTGAATACATGTAATGTTCCTGGACAAAGCGTCTCCAGCAGTCGACATTTACCTTGGCTAAATACTACATCTTTCTTGATTGAAGAAAGGTGTCGAGTATCTAAATGTTGCGTTGCAGGGATTTAATAGCATTAAGGAGCCAATTTTCTTGGAAAAGTACAACACAAAATATTTTTTTAAGAAAATAAAATAATGCTTCATTGATTTTTCAGATTCAGTATGTTTTCTTGTTTTCTTTTTTTTTTTTTAAAGATTTTATCGCTATTTATTTTCAGATTTTTCTGAGGGCTCATAAAGAGTATAAAATGGTGATGGCGATAACAACACTAATAAAAAAGGGTCAAATGAGTATTTTGGTGAACACTTTTTAAATTGCCTTGTTCCTCTTTAGGGTAAATTGAAAACTTAAACTTTTGTTGCTCAAGGGAAATTATTTTTGAAGCTATAAACAAGTATGTAGGCAAGCTAAATGTAGTCATCGTCAGCACCATACCAGTGCAATGCAATGCAACTGATGATGAAAGTAAGAATGATACGTAGACAATCCCTCCTGCGGCTAAGGCCCACATATCTATAAAGATTGATATCTTGTTAGAAAAGGCGTATAATAAAAGAGAAGAGGAACTAGCTATTAAAATTAATTGATGCAAATTGTTGGTACTCCCTAACTGTGTGTGTGCCAAAGTCAATGCATTGTGGGTTGCGATGCAGCGCGGCGTAATTGAGTGCGACAACTGCCAGACTGTCGCGGCAGCGTTGTCGATACTTGTCACACACAACCAGTAAATATTTTTCAATTAGTATCAATTTTACTTGAATTAGTTGTGATTTCGAGCCTTGGGGACAACTTGTAGGAAAATTTGTGGGTATAGCAGAATAAAAATGTCTTTTGAGCTGCTGTGTGATCGATGACTCCATAATTCTGGTTGACTTTTTTTTTTGTAGAAATCGATTTACTATTTTGGGTTGCTTGCATTGCATGGGATCATCTTTTGTCAATTAATCAAATCGTCTCATTTGCATAAATGTAAGTAACTTGTATACCAACACAATTTATCAATGGAATACAATGCTAAAATATTTAGCTAAGTAGCAGGTGCACGTAATATTTTATGTGCAAGGCTGCCGAAGCACTTTGCAAAACAAAACGTACCGCAATCTCTACAACCGTGTTGTGCATAATAATAATGAGACATAAAGATAAAATGCAAAAATCTTGTCTTGAGTGTTCATCACGCAGGAATATAACAAATAAAAGACTGTCAGCGTATAGACATCAATAGCTTGTAACAGCATCGATTATTGTGCGCATTTACAGCTGAATAATTGATGCGGTAAAGATAAGATGTTATTCGCTTTAATATTCCTAAAGTTCAGTCATCAATTTCGTTAAACAAAAGGAAACCAGCAGAAGGCAAGGATGTGCAAAATTTTTGTTTACCGCTATTTGTCTTTTGTTAACTGCATTTTGCATTGGTGGATGGAAATGCACAAAATGTGCAAAAGTTGAAACCTGACCATGATAAGCTTCGCGTCAAGATTGCAACAATGACATGCAGTAATGTTGACAAGTTGTCCCAGTCCCGATATTGCAAATTGACAGTAAGCTTATTACGTAGTCTTATTGTATCTGTTTGAAATGAAATGAGGAAAATTCGAGATGCACTCTCTTTTAATTCATAACATTAGAGATTCCTTCATCTTCCTGTCATTAAGATTAGACGAACTGCTACTGTAAACGTGCAGCTGCATGTTTACCTGTCAATCCCAAATTTCTTGTAAAATTATAATGCAAAAATTCAAACTACAAAACTAACTAACATCTTGCTTGAATATAAAGTAAGCGGATGCTCTTTTTTGTGTAAGGATGACCAATATTATAATTTTGCTCATTTTCTTGTCTTTTGTACAACTTGTTTTCTAAGATAAAAGCAGAACCATTCCTCATATGGTAATTGATTAATCAACTCCCTCAGGATATATTTTAACTAACCAGGATTCTCCATCTATCATTATATGATTCATGATTGTAGATTTACATTTATGTGTACTAGTTTTGTTGTCTTTATTTTTAAATATTCCTTGCACGTTTTTAGGCATTACGTCAGATATATTTATATAACCGAATACCATAGTGGAACAGATGAAATAATTAAAAGTAATAGATATTGAATTTTAGCTTGCCCCAAATAAGATTCAGTCATCAATAAGCATAATGTTATGCATCAAATCAAATTATATTATTATGACTGTTCCTTATTTTGCTCTTTTAAAAAGTAATGAAGATAAGTAACAAAGTAATTGAATGGCATGTGATTGAACTAAATACATTAACCATATTCAGATTTGATAACCAAGATGATTGATTTGTCGTTTGCAGTTTACTGATAATCGACAATTACCTCTGCTGTTTTTGGCAAATACAGAAATGCATCCTGGGGACTTTTACATTTCCTGAATCCGTAAATCTCCATGTTATAAGTTTACTCAACTTTATTTTTACATTTTAGTTGTATTTTTTCAAGTCTAGAAAATATAGCTGTACAAGTGTATGGTTTAGCATGGATATTTCGCGGACAAAATAATTACTAAAATTTCAATTACAGTTTGCATTGCAATTCATCCAAGAATGGCGTTATCGCTGTCTATAATTTGGCTGGCTGTCAATACTTTGTATTTTTCGATAAACGAAGAAACGATATAGTTAAACTAAAAGTAAGTATTATAAGACGCATTGCATTGTGAATGTCCGCAGGGTGCAACGGATACGCCAAGATATATTGGCATAGGTAGGATTTCCAGTTATTTGCTTCATGAAATGTTTATTTCGAAACGCAAGAATCCTTGTATGTGCCTAGAAAACTCTTCGTTTAAACTGTTATATAATATCTACCCTATTCTAAGATTTGCTTTACCATGCATGTCTTGCTTGGAAAAAGGAGAGAGTGTAAAGTCAAACCAATGTTCAACGGTATATTATAATCCATTTATCCTCAGGGAAGAAACAAACGACTATTATGCGATTGAACCTTGCTTTATAACACTGCATTGTTGAAGTAAGTGGTTGCGAAAACTGCAGTTTTCGATCATGTCGTCTCAGCAGTCGTCGGTTTTCTAGTAAGTACCTGAAGACTACGAACACCCATTATGAGGAGAAGATAAGTTACATCGATTTTCAAAATGTGCATGGTGTTCGTAATATCAACCCTCTGTATTGTACACAATTTCACTTATTTTCTTCTGTGGAACAAAAGTCTTAGTGAGAAATTTCATTGCCACTTTGTACGGTCTAATTGCAGTCGGCATCAGCAATAGCTGGGTTGGTTTAGGTGGTGGTGATGAATGTATCTGAGAATAGTGTCTGTATCTAATGTCTTGTGTGTGAAGGAGGGGGAAAGAAAATGGGCTTTCAGAGTTTTCACGTTGGCGAGGGTGGAATTTTTTTTTCTACTTGATCGATGAGATCATTTACAACTCTGACTGACAATTTTTCATGCGTGCCATTTGGCTTTAGCTTTCGTAAAAATAAAAAGGAACGATCACACGCTTTAGCTTTGTTACTGTTACAATATTATTGCAGTATTGCCCCCATTCACACAAACAGCTGAAAAGAGAAGACAAGAGAGATTCATAGAGATGTAATATTGTAGACATACAAAAGGAAGCAAATCGAAAGATGGAAAATTAAATAGTTAGGAAATTACTAACATTTATCTTTCTCTTTGCAAATAGTATAATGACGCCCTGTTTAATGTACTTTGCATGGTATACAATGTATCAAATGCGTGTGCATAAGGCATACATCAAAACGATGATGCAGTTCATATTCCATCGAAGAACTCTTCATATCCGCACCCTCCTGCTTACCCATAAAAAAGAGTCAATAAATATTATATTCGATTCCCAGCATGAGTATAAAAATATTTCACAAGACATATGTTACTTCCTAGAAAAAAATGAAACACAAGGTGACTCGGTTTAGGTAAGGTTTTAACCTCTGACTTTTCATCAAGAAGTAAGTGATGGTGTGGTTTGTATTGGTAGTAGTAAGTAGTAAATTATTTTATAATGCATGGTGAATGGTGTATCATTTTCATTGATGTAGGCTTTTACACCACCATACCACCACAACACACACAAAATCCGTTATGCATACTAACAAATTTAGCAATTTATCATTTGATATTATATCCGTTCTCTTCTTGTCATTTTCTAAAGGGATTTCACTCTACGTTCCTATTATTATGTATAAGGGAAAAAAATAATCCTAAAATTGATGAAGACGTCCATCAAATTTTGTATATTGAGTTAATATTTAATTTTGTTACGGGTTTCCCTTTCCATTGCGATGCCATATTTGTGGTTCAAAAGTATCCATCAGCAAGTTCCATTTTTACAGTTTTTCGAATGACTAGAAGATTAAGATTGCATTGCAGTGATGGTATGATATTCAAGTAAATTTAAAATATTTTTGATGCGTTCAGATAACTGTAAAAAACAGAATTTCATGAATAATATCATGAATCCCTCAGAAGTAAGTCTGTGGGTGTCAGAGTATCTTAACCAGTGCCATATGCAATATGTGTGTTTATGTACCAGATCCTGTATTAGATTCCATTCTTAACTCCCGACCTCTATCTACATCTTTTTTATGACATAGTACCAGAAAAATAAGTCATAAAATACGCATTAAAATAATTTCACGTATAATAGAATAAAATGTTTGTGGTGGTGTTACATTGGATATTAAGGAGAGAACAACTTCATCATCAAGTTATAAGTTCTTCGGACGTTTAAAATGTTTTAAAAACGATTTTTATGAGCACAGCGGCGTAAACATGAATAAACATCATTTTCAAATGATGCTGACTTGAATAAATGGATCGGTTTAGGAAGCCTGACGTCCCAGAAAACGATGATGAATTTCTTAGAAATCTGATAACACGTAAAAATGCATATAATTTTGTTCGTAAAAAGATTACTTCATTTTTACTGACAAAGGGGGTCGCACAGCTACTATAAAAACTGATGGTTTATGTGTGATCTTTATTATCATATTTTTAGGTTTAAAACTTAGGAAAGAGTTACTGATTTATTGACTGTGTTGCGCAGTATATTTAAGAATGTCTTTTACTTATAAATTGTATTTCTTTTTCGGAACGCACAGGCGCGATAATGGTATGACACAAGTACCAAAAAATGCACTGCATACCAGTTTTTAATGTCATTTAAAATGGTTCATCATGGCCTTGTTCAATAATACTTACTTTTATTTTTATAGCGACAATAACAAGTTAAAATGCACAAATGACATACATACTAAACTTAACGTAGAAACATTATTGAGCGAGTCAATCGGGCGTTGTCTGTGGACTGAATGAAGGCAAATAGATGCACAAGTCATCTTCTCTGCGAGAATTCTGTGATGTCAAAATTTCTTTATGCGTTCCATTGCCTAAAAATAAAACCACAAATATGTCACTTGAGAGTTGCATAGGCTTTAAAATAAAGAATATGGTCAATTCCCTGCTCAAGCTTGCTGGTTTGGCGTAGAATATAGCAACCAAAAATGTTTCCTTGAAAGTCGGAAAAGTTTTATGAGTACCCATCGTCGTCGTACAAAAAAGAGAAACAACAAAATAATGAAGCTAGATATATGGAATGTTTTTCTGTTTGTAAATGTGTCTTTTTTTCTTCTTCTGAAAAAGAATGACTGCTATTATTACCGTGAAGCTTTACCACAAACAGGGAAACTGACACTAAAAGCATTTTTATGGTGAAAATAATGTCACGAAGGTCCCTCTTGTATTTCTCTATAAACATCATTCTTCACTCTGGCTGTATTAATAATGACAGTACATGACGGCAATTAGGGTTTCCGTTTGTATTTCAAGTGGAACTGCTAATGCTGTTTCGGTAACAAAAAAAAACGATCCGAAATTTTTGCGTTCTCACCGATTCAACAAAACGAAAGCGACTTGATTCTCTTTTCAAGTTCCTTCCCTACCAAAAAAAATCTTCATGATATTCTATATATTTACACGTGTAAACCCGGAAAAAGGATGCAGAGATTCACCCAAAAATTCTCCATGCGTTTGTTGTGATTATACCGTGGTGGGTGACTGCAGTGCAGTGGCGGTGTGACTGTAATAAAAATCGAGAGAGTAATCATTTCTCTTTTTGGAGATGATAGTTGTCGTATGCCGAAATGGAATCGAATATCGAATCCTTTACAATGGTGCATTTACATTTATACGCGTTCATTTACATTTTTCTCCAAAAAAAGAGAAGAAAATATGCATAGATAATGGCTACACTTATTAATTTAGAATGCTTGGGAGCTTCTATCGCTCATAAATCAGTATAAATTGATACAACTCTGGAAATGAATTTGGTAGGGTTTGCTTTTGTCAAGCTGCAATGTACAGCATCGTATTTATCAAAATTTGAATGAAGACAAGCTCGGCACGAGTTTTTGATGGTGTGTATACGTTTCCGGTTTGGAATAGAATATTGATTCAATAAGGAAGACAAGCAATTGTTAGAATAATATTATAAAATCAAATATCTATAAATGCTGAACCGAACTCCGAACTAGCTTGAAATGCAAAAGCATATTAAAAAAAAGTTTGAATGTTTTTCTGTAAAGATATGTGACCCTCAAAAACTGTATGTTGCACTTTTGTTCGGTCTACACGATAAAATGGGCATCAAAAAAGCCCAAAGAAAGGAAGCTCATATATCTGCCATGTGCGTGCGTGCATGATGGGAGAAAGGACCCACCTTTATATTTTTATCGTGCTGCACTTGATATCATCAACTATTGATCAATGCAGCTAACGGAAGTTTTACTGTACTGCACTATGCGCTATAATAATATATCCTTCAATTTCAGTCGATAAGTATACGATGCAATGGAGTATGGCAATGACTGACTGAAGAAGAAAAGAAATAAAATTTTATACGCTTCACCGCAGAAATGGATAGTTTTCTTTTCATCATTTTCAATATTATGTTTCATCATCTTATTGCTTGTCTTGGTTGGATCTATAATGCACTTTTAATATAGTGCAGCACATAATATGTAGTATCCAACTTCTTTCGCATGATAGAATTCACAATTCAAAAAAATTCAATAAGACTGGAGAGAAGAAAAAGGGAGAATGACTTGAATGTTCTTGTTCATGATTTCATGTAAAAATGTAAGAAAACTTGCTCTAAACCTAATTGGAAAACGTGTGCGTTCACGAGAGGTTATTTGAGTCGGTTTTTATTGTAACTTTTGTAACTGTTGTGGGCTCTCTGCACTTTTGGGTGGGTGTTGTGAACTGCGCACAAATACATGTATGGAGAATATGGCTACACATTTATTGTAGAAAGAAGAAATCTTTACTGCACCGGGACTTAATTATTTTTCAGAGAATAAGTAATGTGTTTATACGTAAACAACCTTTAACTTCAACTATGTTGATAATTTGTTTAATTTAATTCATTTCATTGTTAACCCTA